>LOEQ01001100.1:72567-82775 GCA_001685075.1 Bramus lutescens | reverse complement strand
GAGAGAGAGAGAGAGAGAGAGAATTAAGCACCAGCATTCATCTGTCTCCTTCTTGACTGCAGACTTGATGTGACCAGCTGCTGTGTACACATGCTGCCCTGGCTTCCCACTATGATAGATTACACCCTTGATATAATAATAATAAATAAAAAATAATAATAAGTAAAACTTTCCTTCCTTAAGTTGATCTTGCTTGGAATTTTGTCAGAGCAATGTGAAGAGTAACTAATACAGGACACCAGTGCACTATTATGCTCCCCCGCTCCTTTGCGGTAAACTCAGATCATGTGATTCCCTTAGTCCAAAGTGACATGTGTCACTTCTATGGAAACATGTCTGAGCCGAGATGTCAGCCTCCTTGCTATCTCCTTCTCTGGGTTGGAAGCATTGAGGTGCTGGGCAGCGATGGCAGCCCATACATATTCCCAGCAGCCTACACTCTTCCTGTTCACACGGAACATTGAGTGTGAGCACAGAAGAAATCTCTGTCGTAGCCAGTAAGTGTTGTGCATTGCTGCAGGATAGCAAAACTCTCCTGGCTTCTGATAGGTCTGCCTTCAGTGTTTTTTTTTTCTTTTTTTGTTTTTCACAGTATGTGTATTCTTTGACATTTAATAGCTGGTCCACTCTTCCCACATCCTCGACAGCGTTTGCTGCCATTTGTTTTCTGGATGACAACCATTGTGACTAGGGTGACATGCAGTCTCAAAGTAGCTTTCATTTGCATTTCCCTGCTGGCCAAGGATGTTGAGTACTTTTTAGAAATTCTTCCTATCATCTTATATTTCTTTATTTGAGAATGCTTAGTTCAATCCCATGGCCTGCTTTTAAAATTGAGTCCAGTTTCTTTATTTTTTTCTTTTAATTTGTTGTGTCTGTGCTGTTGTGTTTATGGTTGGTAAAAGGCTCCCTTTATGGATAGCATGTCTTCATTCGACTGATAGCTTCCTTTGCTATGTGGAAGATTTTCAGCATCATGAGATACATTTGTTGATCATTGGATGCATTTCTTGAGTGATCAGTCCTATTCAGAAAGCCCTTACCCATACCTTTCTATTGACATGTCTTCCCTACTTTTTCATCTAGAAGTTTCAGTATTGTTGAGGTTCTTAATACCTTGGAGTTCTTTTTTTGGGGGGGATGATCTTTCCGTATCAATTAGCAGCTAAGTAAATATCCTCACAAACATACCCATAGGCTGCTCGGATGGAAGCAATGCCTCAGCTGAGGGTCTCTCTTCCCAGGAGTGTTGAGAGGACAGCTGAAGCTAACTGTGACACTCTGTGTCCCCAGCTCAGGTATCTGGCAATCATTCTTTTTATTTCTTGGAGTAACTATTTGGAGGCTCAGGATCCTGAGAAAAACAAATCTTTCTATGTGTTTTGACTGCAGACAATGAGAGGGATCGATAAGAGACATTCAGCATAGAATTGAGGGGAAGTGTCTGTGAACAAGATAACAAGAATGGAAGAAAAAAGAAAACATAACTGATAGACAATTTAACTGTAGTAAAGAAGAGTATATATATATATGTGTGTGTGTATGTTTTATGTGAACAATGGTGGCTATCAAATTGCACTGGTATTTGAAGTCTAGTGAATACTTTTAAAAGAAAGATGTAACAGTTAATTTTGAAATGTCAATAGTTTCAATATACTGAAAATTCCAACCTTTGTAGCTTAGGAGGGAAAATTTTAAATGTCAACTTCAAAATGTGCCTGGGGACGCAGAGTTTTGTCAAAATTGCTCTAGAGCATAGCTTTTCAATGGATTTCCTAAGATGTTGGAAATATGATAAAATTGTGCTACCCAATACCATGACCCTCATCCACATGGGCTGTGCATCCATGGCTCTTATCCATGTGGGATGTGTATCTGTGGTCCTCACCCACACGGGCTGTGCACCAATGGTCCTCATCTATGCAGTGTGTGCATTCATGTTCTCCATCCATGTAGGTTGTGCGTCCGTGACCCTCATACACATGGGTTATACATCCATGGCCCTGATCTAAGTGGCCTGTGTATTCGTGAGCTGTTGGTATGCAACCAAGGAATTGAATTTATTTAATTTTGTCCTTATTAATTTAAATTTAGATAGAGCCACATGCCCAGGGGCTATCTGATTGGACTGTGCATCTTCAGGCTTTTTGTGAGCAATGTCACTGTGTTACTGGACCATCAGATATAAAAGTAATTAGTCCAAGGAAAATTCCAAAACTCATTTTTACTCACCTCTTAAACAGGAAGGCAACTAAGCAGTCACTTTTGATGTGTTTTATGCCAGTTTTGGATAGCCTGAGATGGCCCTGTATGTTTCACCAGAACACCCAGGGAAGACAGAGTTTCATGGAATTGATGGTGTAGTGGAAGACCTCTCAGGGTGTGTGGTGAGCTTGGACTGAAGAAGTCTCATGCCTATCTTGGTTCCATGTGTAGGTAGGAGAAATGACCAAGACAGAAATGGCACCTTTTTCTTTGAGGTTAGTGAATAGACAATGGTTGGTGAGTGGTGTGGTTGCCAAAGGCCATCAGTGTCTGCTAGGGGATGATGTCACAGAAGAGAGGGGATGTTCTTCTCAGGCTCCTATACCAGCCATACACACTGTGTGTCAGCAGCTTCGATACACTAGAGGCAGAAGTGCAGAGGAAATTGGACTCCACTGGCATCTTCTGAACTCTGGGTAGCATCTAATGAAGGCATCTTTGCTACAGACTGGTAGTGCATTTTGATCCAGCGTTCTTTAACCTATGCATACTGCATTTTTCTTACTTATATAATTGAGGAGTAAACAATGAAAAAATGTGTCAGAATATCTGTTCACTCTGAGAAACAAGTTTTTTCTGTCATTTTGCTGTTTGATTGCCATTGAGTGCAGGTTCTGAGGATAGGTAGTGAATCATCAGGCTCACATCATGAACATGGAAAGGCCTGGATGACATCTTTATTACTTTCCTCAGTGCTGTGACAAAATGCCTGATAAAAGCAGCTTACACAGGGAAGGGCTTGTTTTACCTCCTGCCTTAAGAGTGCAGTCCATCATGATGAGGATACTCCATTATGGTGAGGATACTCCATCATGGTGAAGCTACTCCATTATGGTGAGGATACTCCATCATGGGGAGGATATTCCATCATGGTGAAGATACTCCATTATGGTGAGGATACTCCATCATGGGGAAGATATTCCATCATAGTGAGGATACTCCATCATAGTGAGGATACTCCATCATGGTGAGGATACTCTATCATGGTGAGGATACTCTATCATGGTGAGGATACTCCATCATAGTGAGGATACTCCATCATGGTAAGGATACTCTATCATGGTGAGGATACTCTATCATGGTAAGGATACTTTATCATGTTGAGGATACTCCATCATGATGAGGATACTCCATCATAGTGAGGATACTCTATCATGGTGAAGATCCTCCATCATGGTTAGGATCTCCATCATAGTGAAGAAGACATGGCAGAGGAAGTGTAATGCAGCTGGTCACATTGTATCCCTAGTGAAGAAGCAGAGATATAAATGAATCACAAAATAAGTTTTAAGATATGTAAGAATTTTTTTTTACCTTTAAGAACTATCTGTGGCTTTTGATATGTCAACATCTTTGAAAGAAAACTGTTGCTTCTCTCACTTTTGTAATGAGGTATAGACAGTCTCTCCTCGTCAGTCAGTCAAACCTTGCTCAAGCCACCACATTGCCATGAGGGTGTGCCAAGTTGACTCTCTGGCTACATACCCAGTCACAGGCTGATCTTTGAAAGGTATTGCCCAAACCAGACCTACCTTTTCATTAGGGCATTCTCAGATTCAAATGCGTTCTGTGGTAGGCCAACTCTATTCCCAGGCATTCAGGCAAGCCATGTGCAGCCAGCTCTGTACTGGATACCCCTGGGCTGTTGGCACCAACTAAAGGCGAGACTAAGTTCTGTAAAATCAGCTTCTCACTCCTCATTGTAAAAGAAGTGTTGGCAAGAGATTTTGCAATTTGTTCCATTCCTATTATTGTCATTGTTTTTACTGACAGCCCAAGGATTGGCAGGATACCCGGTGCCTTGGAAGCCTAGAGTGAAATGGCTGTTGAGAGGGGTGGAGGTTCCAGGTCACAGTGAGATGAGAGGAAAGAATTATTCAAGTGACTAGCACTCTATCAGGGACATGGAGGAAACAGGAGCGAGGGCATCTAAGAGACATGGGCTGGAGGACGGTTGGCTTGTACTTCAGAGGAAGTCCCTGTCACTGCGGCTGAACTTCTATCTCATCTACCAGAGGTGAAAGATACCTTCTGTTCTGTAGCTTGCAGTGTCTGATGGATGGGATTCCTTAGGTGGTCCTTCCCACTGAGAGCCTGTCAGTGTCCCTGGTGAGTGCCTTACAGGTTCCCTCAGCTTGGTCCTGGCCATTGTTGTGGCAGCTAGCACTTCAAGTCCATCACTGGCCTACTCTCTGGGCTTCTTTGATCTCCAGGCTTCTCTCGGTAGAAGAGAGAAAGTGATCATTCTAATAACTTCTTTTCTCACTACTGTAACTAAATATCTGACAGAAACAAGCACGTGAAGAAGGCTTTAGTTTGGCTTGTGGCTTTAGAGCACATAGTCCATCATGACAGGGTGCCATCAAGGAAGGAAGTCTAGGAATTATATTGTATTTCACGGCAATGCAAAAATCTACATCTTCTTTTAAAAACAAAAGGTTCATCATTCTGATTATCGATTCAGATTGTGAAAGTGGAGCAATACTCGATCAGAGAAATCACATGGATCTGTGTCCTCTCATGGCCCATTTCTTCATGCCCTCTGAGGGCAAACAGACTGAGCCTGTGATGGGCATCAGGGACAGGTGGGTAGGTGGTGAGACCTCCAGCTTCACATCAACGTAGTGTTGTTGACTTTTTCTGCTATATAAGAATCCCCCCAATTCCATGTTCTGTACCCCAGCTTAAGAAGCTGTGAGTTGCAACTAGATTGCAGGTTAAGTGAATCAATGCAAAGGCAGGCAATAGTATCCTGTTTCTGGAAGTGCAAATAACAAAATTTAATTCAAAATCAAATGTGTAGTGCACCCAAGGTGTTCGCAGCAGTGGGAACCCATGTTTGGCTCTGCGACTTCACTGTGGCCTCAGTTCCCAGTACAAAGCCTCCACACTTTGTACCAAGCATGCGATCACACCATCCGACTCTAGTGAAGACTGCCTGCAACTCCGCAGCTCAGATATGACTGACTTGAGCTGATTTTTAGAACAAAGTTTTCTGTTGTTATGGAAACAGAAGAGTTTAATAATGGAAAACAAAGACTTTTTCATATTTTAATATTTTCCTACCTTTGTGCCTTAGTGTGTCAAATTTGTATATCTTTGGATTGTGTGGTGTTAGGATGGTTGATTTAAAAAAGACCCTGCTGTTTGAGTTGCTGACTTGAATTTCATAAGAAATGATGAATTAATTTTGGCTCCAGATTGGAAAGAAAATTTCCAATAATTTCTGAAATGGCTCTGAACATTTCTTCCATTTTATACTATGCGTTTGTATGAAGCAGAATTCTTAGCACGGATGATTATAAAATCAAATTATTGATCATCTCTGAAAAACAGCAGAGATACTCTTCATCCTGCAATATTGGACATTCAACCAAGATTTATTTTCTTGTGTAAAAATGAGCAAGCAATCCATCTCATGAATATTCAAATTTTCTTTTGACTTTAAAAAATGGCAAAGTTATATGCAGTCCAAAGAATTGTTTTAAAATAACTTGTTTATGATTTATGATCAATAAATGCTTGATTTGTACACTTGTATTGTAGAGCTAAATGCCCAGGGCCCTATAAAAATTTCTTGGGTATAGACATGAAACTATAATCTGCCTGATACCCCGTCCTGTTCATACCATATACCCATGTCTAACCATGAGTCAGAAGATTTGAAGTTAGCTGAGTATGTACCTGTCTCGCTCCATATCTTTATTTCTGTATGCCAGGAGATGATAACTGAGCTATGATGGTTAGGATTTGCTTCCATCAGATTGGCCTGTAGGCAAGCAGGTAGGAGCATTTTCTTGACTGATGATTGATGTGGGAAGGCCCAGCCTACTGTGGGCAGACCCATCCCTAGGAAGATGGTAGTGGGCTGAGTGAAAAAGCAAACTGAGCAAGCCAAGAAGTGCAGGCTAGTGGGCAATGTTCCTCTATGGTCTCTACTTCATTCCTACCCTGAGGCTTCTGTCTTGAATTCCTGCCTTGGCTTCTTCCATAATGAGTACCAGCTGTACTTTAAATTCTTTCCTTTCCAAGTTGCTTTTTGGTCATGATGTTTAACACAGTAACAGAAAATAGCTATAATGATTATAAGATACATGGGTTCCTCTGGACTGTCTGTCAAAACAGTACCAGAGGTGAATTAATTCCTGTTAAGGCCTGCACCTTGGTCAGGAAGTGCTGAATGAGGTGAGAAAATCAAAAGACCTTGAGTCCTTTGAAGGCTGACCCTAAGTGTTCCATGTGGCTGCTCCTGGTTCTCACCTGGAACTACAGCCATGGTCACCATGCAGAACACCAGAACATGGGCCTGCACTCTAAGGTGGAGCCTTCATGTGGTGTGGTGACCTTGAACTTTGACCTGGGACTCTATAAACACCAAAGCATGAGTTATAGGAGGAGCCTGGTCTACCCGTGCCACCCTTATTCATCTGCCTGAGAGAACCATGCCATGGTACCTGACATGCCCTCTCATTCTTGACCATCAACACCTGAGGACAAGACTGGCTATGTCTGCAGAACGCCAAGGGGACTTCAGAGAGAAGATGGCTGCTGCTGAATGGAGACTTGAATCAATCAATTAAAAGCACAGCCATCCCTTCTTGTTTATCACAGTGTCCATCTTCACCTGCCTGTGTTTTCTTTGTAGTTTACGACAGGCAGAGCCCTTAGCTTTCAGCAGGTGTCATTACTGAGACTGGTAATGGCTATGAAATCTTTACTTAAATGTGCGGGATATGGAATGGCTGGCAGGCAGCTGGCAAATCACAGCATTCTGGCAAGGGGTCTGCTAAGTGCCCTGACGTGGGGGCCATGGGATGCTTCCTTGGAAGGGAGCTGCAAGTCCTGTGCTCTGGTGTCTGTCAAGAGCCTGAAGTTCAGTGAAGGAAAGCCTTGCCAGAGAGGCGATCGTGGAGAAGCCATTCCTCTCCTAAGATGACTTTCTAGTCCCAGAAGCAGTGGAGCTAATGCTGTCCCCCAGTTCCCGGGATGGTTACACAGACATAGGAAAACTGATGTGTGAAGGATAACAATTCATGTTGGCAAGAATAGGCTCTTGTTTAAAACACCACACACACACACACACACACACACACACACACACACACCAATGGTGGACAGTACTTGAGGTATAATACTTGAGGATGTCTTCAGGTATCTACAAAGATGTAGTCACATGCATGTGTGCAATACATATCCTTCTTAAAATCAGGGTCTCTCAGCCTGGAACTTGCCAATTAGTTTTGGCTACCAGACCCGTGAGCCCCAGAGCCCCTTCTGTCTCTGACTCTCCAGTGCTGGGATCATAACCACCTACTACTGTGCTTGGTTTTATACATGGGTCCTGGGGACCAAATACCTACACCCTGTACTGCACTGTTCCAGGGAAACCTTCTCCTGCCTTTCCTACCAACAAATAAACATAGAACCAACAGCGAGAATGAGGACCACTGGGTGTCTACTTGGTCCTGATGATGGATGAGACTTAAATTTTTCAGTACACACACACACACACATACACACACACACACACCATTAAACGGGACACAAATATTGATGAAGCTTTTGAGATCTAAAGAGTTGTCTACCTGGAATGGAAATCATAATTTTCCCATTAAAATAATGATATTTTAATCAACATATATATTTAAATATATGTGTATATTTAAGAGCATTTCACTTAGCAGCGAAGTGGCAGGGATTAATTCAGGTGGCTCCTTGACTCATCAGACAATCATAAGTAGATGCAAGAAGAGCTATGTTAAGTGTTCATGAAGTAAAATTAATAAATAAATGCACAGTTACAGCCTGTAGGACTGACTACAGAGCATGAGAGAAGACAGGTCAATGAGAAACTTAACCACAGCTTCAGATTCCATGAACCTACCGGTTGCTTCAGCCACTGGTTTCACAGAGGGTTCTAGAAGAACATCTGTTGCCAGTCAGTGCTAAAAGAGCCAATAGCCATCTCAGAAGTATGATCTCCAGCCCAGAGTGGATGTGAAGTGGTCAGGGCTCTGCCACCTAAGTTCACCTGCTCCCACTCTCATGTTCTCGCTGGACTGGAGGGCACAGAGGCAGCTGAGTGCCTTTCACCGCTCAATGGTCATGCAGAGCATTAGTGCCAGAATGGAACACCCAGCTGGACCAACACTCAGTCCTTCAACATCACTGACTGCTTACGTGAGGAAGTGGATGCTGTAAAAAAGTAAAGAAACTGCATTTGCTCTGTGCACCCAAGATGTCAAATAGCAGATGGGACATAAAATAGCTGAACATACAGAAATAGAGTACAAGCAGGGTTGGTTACCTTAGCCGGGGTCAGGAAAGGGGAATCATGGGTAGGTGGACACAATTTTTCAATTACACAAGGTGGAACTGTTTACAAAGCTTCTGTGCATTGCAGCAGCTTCAGTTACTATGCACTAGAACTTATTAGGAGTGGAAATCCAATGGTAAGTGTTTCTCTTACTCTGGGGGACTATCACAGAGCGCACAAAACTGGTTAAGTGATCAGGGACAGAGATTAATTCCTTACAGCTCTGGAGGCTGAGAGGTCCAAGGTTTAGGGACTGTAGTATCTTGCAGGCAGCACGGTGGCTGGCAGAGGACAGATGGAAGAAGGCTGAAGGCATGGTTTTCTACCAGGAAACCCCTGTGATTGCTAACCCATATCCTGAGGGCACAGCGCTTCTGACTTTATCACCTCTTAAGAGACCCAGGTCTCACAACCAATGAATTAAGAATCAAATTTTTATTATGGGATATTTGCAAGCATACTCAAGCCCGAGCACGGCTCTTACCGCAATAACATAATAAAGGTAAAAATTTAAGATGAATACAAGACAATGAAAAAACTTTCAAAGGTTACAAGCTTTCTCTAACCTAAAAGACCGTCACTGGTCCTGTTTCAGGCTCGGTTGGATCGAGGGCTTAAGAACAGACAAAAAGACTCAGTTCCTTTCTGGACTTCAGCATTTGTTGTCAACTTGACACAAATTAGAGTCCTGGGGAAGAGGGAGTCTCATCTGAGGATCTGCCCTCATCGGATTGGCCTGTGACCACGTCTATGAGGAAATGTCTGGATCTATGACTGATGTGGGAGGGCCCAGCCCACCATGGGCAGCACCATCCCAAGGCAGGTGGTCCAAAGCTGTATAAGGAAAGAAGCAGAGCATGAGCCAGACAGCGCGCTATTAAGCAGCGTTCCTCCATGGTTTCTGCTCCCAAGTTCTCCCCCCCTTTTTAAAATTGATTTTATTGAGGTCTACATTTTTCTCTGCTTCCCTCCCTTTCTCTCCCCTCTACTTCAACCCTCTCCCATTGTCCCTGTGCTCCCAATTTACTCAGGAGATCTTGTTTTTTTCTACTTCCCATGTAGATTAGATCCATGTATGTCTCTCTTAGGGTTCTCATTGATGTCCAAGTTCTCTGGGATTGTGAATTGTAGGCTGGTTTTCTTTGCTTTGTGTTTAAAAACCACTTATGAGTGAATTAATATGATAATTGTCTTTCTGAGTCTGGGTTACCTCAATATGATGTATTCTAGCTCCATCCATTTGCCTGCAAATTTCAAGATGTTATTTTTTTCTGATGTGCAGTACTCCATTGTGTAAATGTATCACATTTTCTTTATCCATTCTTTGGTCTAGGGGCATTTAGGTTGTTTCCAGGTTCTCGCTATTACAAACAATGCTGCTGAGCACATGCCCTTGTGGTACGATTGAGCATCCTTTGGGTATATACCCCAAAGAGGTGTTGTTGGGTCTTGAGGAAGGTTGCTTCCTAATTTTCTGAGAAATTGCCATACTTATATCCAAAGGGGCTGTACCAGTTTACACTCCCACCAGCAACGGAGAAGTGTTGCCTTTATCACACATCCTCTCCAACAAAAGTTGTCTTCAGTGTTTTTGATCTTGGCCATTCTTACAGGTGTAAGATGGAAT
>LOEQ01001100.1:51283-68630 GCA_001685075.1 Bramus lutescens | reverse complement strand
CACACACACACACACACACACACACACAAAAAAAAGCTATAGCTCTCCCAAAGACATCCTAGAACGTGTGTGTTTGCTGGCTGGCGTCCTGCAAAGTGGTATGGAATGTTTTCTTCAACCAATGTATATTTAAGCAATTTCCTTCAAAAAATGATCATTTCGAGAGCAACAGAAACCAGCCTGCAACTGTAGTAAACATGTGGTGAAAATAGAGGTTTGAGGATCTTCACCAACAATAAAATTATGACTTATTCCAAACCTTGAATATCAAGCGATTCCCCTATGCACTGCAATGATCTGAGATCTGGGAGGTGGCCCAAGTTATAAAACCCTGGTGCTGGCACTGTCACCCAAGAGCTGCTTCTCTGTAAATATCTGTCCCATTTTCTATGTGGAGAATTTGGAACTCCAGAGGCAGATTTAAACTTCAGGTCTGTGTCTAATACCTGAGGCTGGAGTGTAAGCCAGTGTCTTACTTGCTTTTGTTTTGTTGTGAGGGGTCAGAGATGGTTATTAATCATTTTAAGATGAGCTAGGAAGAAAGTGAGAATTGATTCCTAGAGGCATTCTGCGTTTCAGATCTGATCTGCCTCAGGTTCTTCTGCTCTGGTCACATAAGGATCGTGAATAGGTGAGAAACTACTAGGTTTGGCAATCCCAGGCTCCAGAGTTTCCCAGGCGTGGGGACTACTCTGGCAGAGCCAGAGACTCCCAGCTCCAGGCTTTGAGAGCCAATGGCCTACTGCTCTGGGCTTTAGAGCCAGAGGTTCATGGATCTCTATCTGCAGCTTGGGGACTTGTTGCTCTGGACATGCATGACCAGGCATTGTCAGCTGCTGAAGCTCCAGCCTCCACTAACAGCAGCACCAGTGCAGGTGTTTAGATTTCTGTAGCCATAGCTACTGAAGACGGACCTTGGTGGTGTAATGCTCCACTCCTTAGTGGCCAGCGTCAAAACCCTCAGGCCTACAGAGAGGAGAACCTTTGGCCCTCAGGGCTCGGCAGCACCTGTACCCCTCCAGTGACTGTAGTATTTTGTGTTTGTTACATCTTCTGCCTTCAGCCTTGACTGTCCTGTCTCACCTTCTCTCCACTTCCATCCTTTACTGTCCTTTATGTATATGATCCCTTTCTGTTCCATCCTTTCTGGACCTAGAGAAGTTGGTTTGCAGGGAGTGTTGAGGATGCTTGTAAATCTGTAAGCAGCCTATTCACCTATAAGAGCAAAGGAGGTCAAGATCATGATGGAGAAATCTACAGAGACATTGAACCAAGCTCGTGGACAATCATGAACCCTAGACCGACAGCTGTGGAGCTTCCGTGAGACTGAACTATGCCCTCCATACGTGGGAGACAGTGTAAAGCTTGAACTATCTGAGAGGTCCCTGGCAGTAGGACCAGGATCTATCCCTGGCGCATGAGCTAGCTTCATGGAGCCCATTCTCTATGGTGGGATGCCATGCTCAGCCTTCATGCTGGGGGAGGGCCTTGGTCCTGCCCCAACTTAATGTACCAGACTTTGTTGACTCGTTATGGGAGACCTTACCCATTGGGAGGAGTGGATGGGGTATGGGCTGGAAGGGAGGTGGGGCAGGCGGGAGGAGGGGTGGGTTGGAGAACTGTCGTTGGAATGCAAAATAAAGGAAAAATAAAATAAATAATAAAAAAGATGTAGCAAGGAGCTGGGAGATAGCTCCATGGGTAGAACTCTTGGTGTGTAACCACAGGGTCCTCCATTTACATCTTCAGCACTCATACCAAAAGCTGGGCATGGCCTTATGGACCCATGTGTCCCTAGCACTGGGCAGGGACAGGGAGATTGCTGGGGCTTGCCAGCCTTCCTGCTTAGCCAAAAACCAGTAAGAGAACCTGTCTCTAGGGAATAAAGCAGAGAGTGAATACAGAAGGTGCTGTGGGACAATGGTCTGTACCCTGTCACTTGTATTTTAAATAAATGCTGATTGGCCAGTGGCCAGGCAGGAAGTACAGGTGGGGCAACCAGGCAGGAAGTAGAGGCAGGCCAAGAAGAACAGGAGAATTCTGGGAAGAGAAAGAGTCAGTCTGTAGTCATCACCCAGATGCAGAGGGAGCAAGATGTGACTGCCTTGCCGAAAAAGGTACCAAGCCACGTGGCTATCACAGACAAGAATTATGGGCTAATATAAGTTATAAGAGTTAAGGAGAAGCCTAAGCTAATAGGCCAACCAGTTTATAGTTAATGTGTGCCTCTGTGTGTTTCTTTTGGACTGAACGATTGTGGGACTTGGCAGACAGGAACCTCTGTCAACAAAAAGGGCACCTGGCTTTCTTCTCTGGCCTTCACATGTATACATACTCTTACACACCTGCATTTGCATATGTGCCCACGTATATACACCATGCACCTTACACACCAAACTTAAAACTTAGTGGTGAAACATTTGAACAGTGTGGTAACCATGTTGGTTATGCTCAGTTGCCTGGGAGAGACACAAGGAGGGACTGCTGATTTTAGTTCAGGGTTTTGGAGGGTTCTGTCTCTCACAACAGGGAAGGCATGGTGGAACACCTCATGTCATGGTGGACAGGATGGGAACAGACTTAGCCCTTAGACACACATCTGTGACCCACTTCCTCCAAGTCTTACCTCCTTTCTATTATTGATATGTCTATGTGTTAATCTATCAATCAGGTCCTCATGATCTGATCACTTCCCCAAGTCCACAAGCTGTCAATCAAGGCCCCAAACATGATTCCCTGGGGGCTTCTTCACTTTCAAGCAACAGCAAATAGCCTTCTGGACTTATGGATAGTGGTTGCTATAGGGACCAGGGTAATTTGTTTGTTTGCTTGTTTTTCCCTATTCCTGTCACCAGACGGAGAGCAAATCAAATGAGAGGCAGCCTTGAATCTGTCTGCATGTTTCCCTCTGCCCACCATAGCTTCTTGGCAGGAATGTAAGCAATAAGCTAAGGACATTCTCTATAGTACCTCCACTCCCAACCCTCGGCAACAACCTACAGGAGATATCAGCATTATACCTGTGTGTACATATGCATACATACACGTCTCTGTCTGTCTCTCACTCGTTCTAGAATGGTTTGGATATGGCTTCCTCTCTGTGCATTCCCAGTGATGTGGAAAGCACTTGGAAGCCAGACAGGACTCAGGAGGTGTCTGCTGAATGGCTCACTGGGTGACCAAGCAGAAGAATCACAGTTTGGTTCCTGGCCCTGCTCACACGTGCCACTGTCCTCTCTAGACAGTGTATTCTGTTGGGAGAGGGGAGTCACCTCTCATCAGCATCCACATTGTGGCATTGACAACCTTCTCCATCCATCTCTGTTACGTCTCCCCTGAGCTAAGGCCAGAAGAGAAACAGGACTTTGGCCATCTTATTTGCCCTGAGTTGTGAGGAGAAAAGCTGGGCCCGGGAGCTGCAAGGCTGCAGGAAGCTCTAATCTCTGGTGCAATCCTGAACAAGTTAGTGATCACTGTACTGGCAAAGGAAGCCGCTTGGCATATGCTGGGACTGCAGAGGCTCTGACACCCAAGAGACATCAGGGGTCTTCCAAGCAGGCAGCTGGCCTGGAAGGGAATTTCATACCACAGAGGCCCAGCTGCAGTGCTCTGTGGCTGGGCTTTCCCTTCACTGGATATTCCTTTCCTGGGTTGGTCGGCAACCAGACAGCAATCTGCATCAGGCTTGTTTAGTTACCTTTGGAGCTGATAAAGAAACCCGAACTATCTGTGGTCACAGCAGCATGCCTCATTCATAGCCATCACATACAGGTGCCCAAGGTGCGTGGGGCTTAACTTACGGTGGCCCCATTTATATTATACTACCTTTGACCAGAACCTCCCTGGATGGTGAGTGTTTCAGTTGATGCCCATGTGGCCAATCTGGGGATTGTCCTAATTATATAGAATTATAGATAGTGCATGAATAAAGAGGTACGTAGGAGAATGGTCACTAAAATGTTACTAGTGAGGGTGTCGTCATGGACATTCAGTTGTTTTCTTACCTCTCAGTGCACTCATTAACTGTAACTGGCTCATTCATTCACCCATCTGGCAATCTGGCATACTCACACATGCACGTGCACACACACACACACACACACACACAGATATACATCAACACACTGATGGACTAATGGAGTCTCAGAAGTGACTAATAGCATTAAGCTGATTCTTTCAGCATAACTATGTTTGTGCACCAGGACCAGCTGGCAGAATTCTGTGAAGATGGCACAGTAGCTGAAATAATGGGAAGATGGTCACAGCAAAGGTTTAGTGGCAGCCTGAACTTGGAAGGTCAATAAAACTGCCCTGTGAATAAGGGTGTGGGTGGGCTCCAGCCTGGGATGTCTCCCTGGATCTCACAGCACGGGCTCTACTTTTAATGGCCTCTTTAGGTTTAGTTAATCCATGCTTTACCTGCAAGTCGTGCAGTATGGGACTTGGCTAATGAGAAGCTATATTTTTCGGGAAGCCACACCCCCTTCAGAAGCTACAATCCATTTATGACCACACCTTCTCCTGATGACACACCTGCCTCTTTTCTTGGCTCCATCCCCCCTCAGGCATGGGGTCTTTCCTTCCTGGTGAATAAATCCTTCTTGGCCTTTGGCTTTTTCCTTCTTAACCTCTAGCAGGTAGCAACTGTCTGACAGCCAGGTGCTATGAGCTTTTCTGGATGCCCCTATTGCTTTGAAGTGATGCCGTGACCATAGCAACTCAAATAAAGGGAACACATTTAATTGGCGTGGCTTATATTTTCAGAGGTCTAGTCCTTTATCGTCATAGTGCAACATGGTGCTGGGGAAGGAGGTGTAAGTGGAGAAGAAGTTACATCTTAACCCATAGGCAACAGGAAGTGAACTCAGATACTGGACATGGCTTGAGCACCTATGAGACCTCAAAGTTCACCTCCACAGTGACATACTTCTTCCAACAAGGCTATACCTACTCCAACAAAGCCACACCTCCTATGAGTTTGTGGGGGCCAATTACATTGAAACTACCACATCCCCTTCCACTCTTGCTGAGATTGGAACACATAGATCCTGCAGTGGGGTTTGGGCTCCATCTCAGCATGTACCAATGTGCCGTATGGCAACGGAACATCCTTCTAATGCGCGTGCATCCTGGGCATGTGCCAGAGGGCTCTTAGGAACAAGAGAATAGCCATTACTTCTCAACGTATTTATTTTTCATCTGAACACTTTTGATTTTTGCCTATGATGTGTTGTGAGTAGCACACAGTATTTCAATAGTGCAAGTGCCAGCTTCATAAACACATATGCCGACGTCAATACGGCACATGAAAATATGTTTCCTGCTGGAGAACATGCTCGTGTTGATCACTCTGGTCTCGCTCTCCCGTCTGTGTCTGTCTTAGCTGCGTGCATAAACTGGCATAGTCCTTGTATTAGTTAGTTTTCTGTTGCTGTAATAAAGCACCGTGACTAAAAGCAACTTATGGAAGCAAGACTTTATACTGGCTATGGTTCTAGTGGGGGGGGGAATCCTCGTGATGGTGAGGATGGTGTGGTAGCCAGAGCAGGAAGCTGACAGATCATAAGTTCAATCACAGATAAAGCAGAGATCAAACAGGAAGGCTATATGCTCTCAAAACCTGCCTCCAGTGAAATACTTCCTCCAACAAGGCTTTACCTTCTAAAGGTTCTGCTAACCTCAAACAGTGTCAATTACGTGAGCCTGTTGGGGAGATTTCTCATTCAAACCACCACAATCTCCAAATTGGGATGGAAGAGGTGTAGTAAAGACTTTCCCTTTGGTCTAAGATCTGGCTCTATGCCACTCCAAGGGAACATGGGGACGTGGAGGCATGACTCTCACAGGATGGATAGTGGTATCTGGGAAGGCTCATGCCTGTTGGCCAGTGTAGTCAGATCACTCAGCAATTAGAGGTAGACTGATTTACCAATGGGGTACCTGGCTACCACGCCTCAGAAAATGGAACTTATTTTATTCTTGGACACTATTAATGAGAGAAAACAAGGGACAGGAAACATTTCCAAAAATTCAGCATGGTATCTACTGGTCTTTGAATTGAGGAGTGTGTTCTCCCACATTGATCAGGAGGCCTGTACACCATCCATCCCTGTTTGGTGTCCAGCTATAAGCAATGTCTGTGCTGTTCTGCAGACAGGAGAGCCTCGTGCAGCTGTGGGTGCTGGGTGCTGGTGGTTAGCAGGACTTGGTGCCCTGGGAGATGAGGCTCTGGAAAGGTTTTTATCCCTTGGATCTCTGGAAAGGGTGCTTCTGGCAAGCCTTCTCTCTTGAACAGGAGGCATCCTGGAGGCCCATTTTTTCCTTCCATTGTCAGATTCCAGAGAATCCTAGAGCAGCTTGTGGATTGCAGACAATGTTAGGGTGTTAATCCCTGCTCGGCAAAGTATTAGTTTCTAGTTCCAGAACATTCCTCTGGACACACGGACTGTACTTGTAAGCCACCCAAGGTTTTCCTCTCAATGCTTTGAACTCTGTGTGCACTAAACTTGCGCCAGAGTCTCACCCCACCCCAGGCCTCTTTGTCTCAATTTTCTCCTTCCAATTCTTATCCACTTTTCCTCTTCCTTATCCTCCTCCATCACAATATATGCACTCACAAATTTTAAATAAATCTCACAAGGAACACAAATACTCAAATTTCTCCTTTTGAGCCCAATTTACTTCTTTCATCCACTTCTAAGTTCCATTCTTTTTGTACCTCTTTTATTGAGCACGCAGGCACTTTTTTGTTGTTGTTTATCATTGAGACAGGGTTTCTCTGTAGCTTTGGTTCCTGTCCTGGAACTAGCTCTTGTAGGCCAGGCTGGCCTTGAACTCACAGAGATCAGCCTCCCTCTGCCTCCCAAGTGCTGGGATTAAAGGCTTGCGGCACCACTGCCCAGCTGTACACAGGCACTTTTAATAATCCACTTGTCAAACCATTCATAAATGTGCCTTATTGAGTGCCTACTGGTGGCTGTTCAGGTAGGGCTTCTCTGCAGTACTGGACCTGTGTACAATGGTGCAGGGGGATTTAGCTCTGCGTGTGGTCTCTAGGATGCAGGACACATTTAACTGAGGTGGACATCCTAGCTCTCCTTGGGCAACACTGCAGGCAGGTTCAGTAGCCAGGTGGGGACTGGCTTCCCAGAAGCCTTTGCACCTGTAACCGCATGTGGCCAAGATGGTAGACGTTTTCAGTAGAGACTGAGTGCACCTCAGTTTGCGCTGCCCATCTGCCCTGCCCTGTTCTTTGCCACTTGCCTTTTCCCCAATGGCTGGGGTGCTCATGACAGAGGTGCTGCAAACCATGGGCTGGAAATGGCAAAACCAGGATCTGCTTTGATCCTTGAATATCGGAGTGGATCAGAGGCACCTACCACCAAGAAGGCCAGCTAAGAATTTCTCCTATAGTAGAGAAATGCAATGTCTTTTTTCAAAGCAAGCCTATTTTAGGGGTAGCTGACAGTACCTCAGTCAGCCTTATGGCAGATGAACTAATCACCTCTGGTCCAGTTCAAAAAGGCACTTGATGAGAGAGTGGTGGCTATTTCATGGTGTAAAGGACAGCCTGGGAGAGCTAGATTTAGAGATATTTGCATAAGTTAGTTTCTGGTGAATTTGTATATGCGAATGACAGGGGCTATTTGTACATGCTAGTGCTGGGGGATAATTTGCACATATTAATTCAGGGATCATTTGCATATGTTAATGCCTGAGGCCTGTTGCATATGGTATGTTAAGGGACAACCTGCATATGTTAATATTAGGGAACAGTTTGCATATGTTACTATTAGAGGACTGTTTGCATGTCTTGACCTCAATAGAATGGATCACTTGCAGATGTTGAGGCTAAATGATAATTTGCATATGATAACGAAAGTCTTATTTGCATATGTTAATGTCATAGACTAGACTAGAGAGAAAGAAACAAGGTGGCAAGGAGAGAGAGAAATAGGAGGGTTATCAGGACCCAGTGCTTGGTAAATTCCTAGAAGAGGGCTTTTGGGTAGGTTGACTTGGGTCAACTGTCAACCATTTTTATAAGGTGGTGGACAGATACCCTGAATGCAGGGTCTAGGATCAGGACCAACATTGACAGAGGACAGAGGCTGGATGTGGAAGGGCAAATGGAAGCAAAACATAACCACTATGCCCCTTGGTTTGGTGTCTAGGCTGCCAGCTAGTTCTGGCTATATCAGTTAACTTCCTGAGTCCTGTGTTTGAGGCAGTGTGGGTATACATGTGCATATGCTATATACATAATACATACATCATACATAATGCACATGTCTAGACTTTACAGCTTATTCTATTATGTTTTAAAAGCACACCATCCTCTAAGCCCAAGCAGGTTTGTCTGTATCAGCCTTCGCTGGCATGGGCATACTCTGGGGAAAATTATGGCTTTCCCACTCTCACTGTGGTGGATGTGTTATTAGATGTAAATCTACGGTAAAGTGTCTTCAGAAATCAAGTGCTGTGTTTATCTCTGGTAATGAGGCTGTCAGGGTAACCTGTATTTATGGAACCACAAGTGGGTTATAAACTTCCATTAATGACTATAACAAACCCACTTGTCATAAACAAAGAAGGAGCTACCGTTTGGTTCAGACCCAGTGATGTCAATCTCCATGGGTTCTAAGAACTGCCTGCTATGAGCTTCCACACGCCGCCACTTGCAACTCTCGAAGGAATGTTTCAGAATGATTAACGCAGGCACACCGTGTTCTGCAAATACTACGGACCTATCTCCAAGGAGCAGGTGGCCAACCTTGCATATATTTGTACGTGATTCTCACATACAGCGTGGGCCTCCACCATGCAAATAAACATCTCTTTCCCACTCTGTGTCAGACTCATGGGCTGTGTGTGTGTGTGTGTGTGTGTGTGCGCGCGCGCGTGCGCGCGCGCACGCGCGGGGGTGCAAGTATGTTTTCTCAGCAAAGTCCTTCTGTTTGTGAGAGAGGCAAATCCAGTGTTCTGCTATAAACTTTAGAAAGAATTTCTTCTTTAAAACCACTGTAGCTATAGAAAACTTGAGATCATTCATGGATTAAATAAATGATCCTGTACATTTGAAAGACCACTCACTGAGAAACATCATCCAAATTCTAAATGACCTACTTAGGAATAAAATCTAAGCAAAATATGAGCCCATTATATGTCAGCAAAGGCCCAGGTACCAATACCTTCCACATAATAAAAAAAAATTGCCAAAGAGAGGCTGATGACCTATTTATTTAAAGCAAATTTGATTCAATAAAATTCCAGTGCACAGTAATTGGGGCAGCCTCTATAATCCATTCTAACATATCTTGAAAGAATAGCTGTCCACGGCGAATGAAGTTTTACACCAGTAGATCTCTGTGTGTGCCACACTGCACAGATACATCTGGAGACCACACACTGATCTCGGGGGTTTTCAATTATTTCACCTTGCTTTTGAAATAGGGTCTCTCAGTAACCAGGGCTCACTGATTTGGCCAGACTGGCTGACAAGCAAGCCCCAGTGATCTTTCCATCTCTGCTTCCCCAACACTGGGATTCCAAGTGCTTTCCTCTGTGCTGAGCTTTTCTGTAAACGCTATTGATCAAACTCATGCTTGCCCAGCAAGTACGTTCTGCGTTGAGCCATCTTCTCAGCCCCTTAACCAGCATGCCTGAATGCCTGTAATTTAGTTGAGTTTGCACAAAGCAGAAGTCAAAACTTATTTAGCCAGAGATTATCCTGAGTACACAGGCTTGTACATAAAACCTCACCTTTATGAATGGATGCATCCAAAACACCTGCTAGTATAGTCATTTGAAATACAGAACACAGGCTGGGGGATGTCACCTGATGATAGAGTGCTTGTCAAGCGTGCATAAGGCCCTGGGTCCCATCCCAGCTCCAGAAGAAACAAAACTCCCACAAAGCACATTTGTGTCCCCCATGGAAGCAATGCTATCCATGACAATCTATTTCTAAAACTCCTAGTGTTAACTCCCAGAGCTGACCATAAGTCGTCAATTTCTCCTTTTGTAGACTAACTGTGAGTATTGGGGTTGTCCCTATTATATTATTAGGATTAAAGGAGCTGGAAAGGGCCAAGTGGGGGCATTCAAATCTAACCTCTAGGCAGAACTATGTGTATTTACTTAAAAAAAGGGGGGACATCTCAGATTTCACCTACATGGATGGATGAGAAAAATTTCCCACAGGAAGCATCTGGCTGTAGCATTTATAGGGAAGGAAATGATTCCCATAGACCATATGCGGATCTGGGAAGTATAGTCTTTCAGTAGGGAATGCCCTTTCCCCAAGACCACCTACTAGTCCAACAAGTCATTAGGCAGATTCAGAGAGCTTACCTTGTAGTTATGTGTGCTGCTCAGCTTTATGTCTCAAATAGCACACAAACTATAGTAACCAGAGGGAAAAAGTACATGGTCCATATCCAGAGGAAGCCAGGTACAACTTCCCAGAATCCTTGCCCTGTGAAGCCACACAGCACGACTCTAGCTCCCCCAAACAAACGGTTGTGCAATGTTGTATGCAGCACTGAACACTGAGAGGAGTGTACCTCTGCCCAGAAGTGCAGGATTCTACTGGGGACTAATCCCATGGTGCCCTCTGTCCAGCAGGTGGCCAATATTCCTGGCCCTTCTAGACCCAGGTGCTGCAGATGAGTCATATTGTCTGTGTAGTGTCAACCCAGGAGTCCCACTGTTCTCAGCCGCGGAATGGTGGGAACCCTCCCAGGATCCTATTCCCAGTGCTACTGCCAATCTTTCTGACGGCCTTCCAGGAGCATGGCCACCTCATGTCCTCTCCTGCAGATTGTGTGTAAAATTCTCTCCAATGGAAGTAGAAATACTTAAGGAAAGGCATGTCTTGTCTTCTATGCCCCATTCCTTGAGGATTTCAGAGGTGCAGACAAGAACTGGGGGCTCCTCTTCTGATCACGTGGGTATAAGACACAGACTGCTGCTAGTCTCCTTGGGAGACTAGAAGTGTCTAAGCATCCCTTGACGCTTCAGCTTCTGAGCCCTTTTTATTCTCCCCAAGGATTTGGAAAGGGAAGACACAGTAGGAAACACTTTCTTCAAATCTCCGAGGCAGTTTGTAAATCAAACTGAAAATTACTGTGTTATCCTTTTGCCTTTTCTCATCGCATGTAGGCTTTTTTCTTTTGAAATTTCTTAGAAAGAAACAAGGGCCTGCATGCAAAGAGGACCTCCGTTATCCAGCTTCAGTGCAAGGGCAGGGGTGTTTGTACTTTGCAGAAAAGCCTGTGGGACCGTGTGGCCCCTTCTATGATGGAGGAAGGGAAGAGGGAGGGAGAGATGATAAATGGAGTCTCAGATGGAAGATGAAATGCCTTGTTGAATGTGTCCTTGGCTAAATCACGAGTAGATATTGGGTAGCACAACGCAAGCCACCCAACTCTGTGTGAGTAGCAGAGAAAATGAATATATTCACTTTTATCAGCTCTAATAGCAGGAGCTCACCGTGATACAGGGAGAGCCAAGAGTGCTGTCTTTCCTGCACCTCAAGGCCTGTTCCTCTACTCTGGAGCCATGGAAGAGACAAGATTTCCCATGGTAACTGACATAGTAGGGTATTTGAGGATGGAATGTTATAGAATTGTAACATTTAGAATAGCATCCGCTTGGTGGTCAGTGATCCAGAGTACCAAGGATTATGGGGAACGTGGTGGTGATGATGAAACAGATGGCAGTTGTGGTGATGGCAATAAAGATGGATGTAGTGATGATGGTGATGAAGTAGGAGGTGTGTTGGAAATGGAGATATTGTAGTGTTGTTGATGTTGAGGGGTTCAGGGTGGTGATGATGAAGAAGATGGGGATTGTGGTGATGATGAGGCTGTGGCGATGATCAAGATGGACATTGTGGTAATGGTGATGAAGAGAGAGGTTGTGGTGGTGATGATAAAGATTAGGAATGTAGTGATGATGATGATGAAGCATACGGTCGTGATGATGGAGGGAGGTTTGTCATGATGATCATGATGATGGGATGGTGGTGGTGAGGAAGAAGAAAAGATGATGATGTCCAGGATTGTGGTGGTGATATTGATGGAGGTTGGGGAGATGACGGTGTTGCTGGTGATGGAGGTCATAGTGGTGATGCTGGTCATGGGGGTTGCAGCTCTGATGATGATGATGATGAAGGCTGTGGTTATGGCAACAAAGATGATAAGAATGTCAGGAATGAGCAGAAACATAGAGGTTGCCTAGCCCTGTTCAGCCCAGCACCTCTATGTGCAGGGGCCCATGAACATCCCCTCACCTGTTTGAGCTTCAATGCTTCTCTGTGGAACTCAGACACTGTTGGGAAAATCAGGTGCAGTGCTTGGTGTTCATACGGTCTGCTGCTCAGGACCCTCCCCCTGCAGGTGCTCCCCCAAGAATGTTAGCTCTCTATATTTGCCTTACTTCCGGTTCTCATTCAGTTTTCTCGCCATAAAGGATTCCAGGTAGGTTTTAGTGCTGTTGTTTTGTGTGTTGTCTTTTAATTAATAGAGACATCCCATTGCCATATGTAACAAGTTTGCTGAAGGCCAGCATATTTTCCTAGCTCCTTCTGTAAAAGTAGGGATGACTGAGGGCTGGGCTGGGGGGACTAGGACGGATAGCTAGGAAGATGGCTACAAATTTGCGTTTAAACCTAATTCCCCATGAGCTCATATCTGCAAAGCTACAATGTGCAAATGCTCACCACGTCCCTGGTACCACTGCTGACCTGCACCTGGGGTGTCTCAGGGCTGTCTCAAATATGTACTTCCTGTCTCCAACAGGGCCAAGGTTAAGAAAGGAGTAAGCATCATTGGGGTGAGAGCCAGCAGCCCTGCCATCTGGGATGTCAAGCAGAGCTCGGAGTATACTGGGAAGTACACACCAGCTGTCATCATCTGTCAGAAGAAATCTGCTGGCTCAGAGAAGAGGTGAGTCCCACCTGACCTGCGCTGTGCTCAGAGTCTGTGCCATGGTGGCTTCCTATTGCTCCGAAGTTGGCTAGCTGACTCCATTGTGATTTGTATGTGGTATGTGCAATCTGTCATTACTGTCTCCAGGTGAAATAGGTGGAGTCTTCCAGATGGGGGCCGTGGGGGTCCTGTTCATACTGGGCCCACATGGGGCTATAGAAACTTTACCATGTGTCAGGGCCTCTCCATGAAGTGGCATCTAACAGTAATTGAAGTTGACACTTCTTTCAATTCATATCAGAGTTGTCAGGATTGTGAGGTTATCTCTTACCACGTGAATATTTCCGCATGTGTTAAACACGGGAACATTCACTCTTTTGCTGTCAGGGTGTATGCAGCCACCTTTCCGGGGCCGATGTCAACGTAATGCATATGATTGTATTTGTGCACATGCACTTTCTGATGGAGCAGTGAGCCACCTGCTGTGGAATTACAGGCAATCGTGAATCACTCTAGGGAGAAATTAAAACCCGGATCTGCCTCTGATAGCCACCAAATTAGAAACCGGCAATTCACAGCTGGGCAAAGAACTGCTTGGTGACTTAGGACTTCTTGATTTATTCCTCTCTCCCGGAACCTCATTTGTGACTTAGGAGAATTCCTAGTCTGGTCACATACATTTTCTTTGTCACTTTTAGGTTTTTTTCTGGATCTTTGTATTACTGAAAAACTGAGCGCCCCTCCCCCAAAAAAATCAAAGGATGAATCTATGCAGGTAACACATTGTTCTTGGAGCGCAGTTTAAAATGTCAAAACAGTATTTGGAAAATACATTTATTTACCATGATATGGAGGTGACTTCTACCCGTTCATTATCAAAAACACTTAAAACCAAGTCAAGGATACTTTGTCTTGAGTCTCTCTCTGTGCTCCACTACCTGATGTTAATTGGGGGAATCTGGGTCACCTACAGCAGCTCTTGTCTGTGTTCCTCATTTTTTATGACTGGAAAAAAATTGAGAAGAAAAGAGGAAGTTGGTGTTTAAGCTCTGCCCTGTAGTAGGAATGGGTCACACAAAAGGACTTGTTGGTCTTACATATGATCTTGGCCCAGTGTGCCCATAAGACAAATCCAGTTTGCGAAGGGAACACCATCCTCATGTAAAGTGACTTCATGTCATGTAGCCAACCGACATCATGAGGCTAGACAGACAGATGTCTGTAAAAATGGAGAACAGTGGGCAGAGGGATTGGTGGGTGTGGAAGCTGGGTTTGATGGATGGATGAATGGATAGATGGTATTGTGGTTTGAATGTCAACTGTTCCCTATGGACTATCTTGTTTGTTTGAACAGTGAGTCACAGCTCCTGGTCTGTTTGGGGAGTGTTGGGAACTTCTCAAGGAAGTAGATTGCTAGGGGTGGGCCTTGAGGCTCTGTTTCCTGTCTGTTCTCCACTTCCTGATTGCAGATGCAATGTGACCACCTCCCTCACGCTCTTGTTTGTTTATTTGTTTTTCTCAAGACAGGGTTTCTTTGTGTAGCGCTGTCTGTCTGTTCTGGAACTCACTCTGTAGACCAGACTGGTCTCAGACTCAGAGATCTGCCTCCCTCTACCTCCCAAATTCTGGGATTAAAGGTATTCACCACCATGCCCAGTCCACCTCACACTCTTGCCTTTTCTACTCTGATGGACCATTTCCCTACATAAGTTATGAGTCAAAAGAAATCCTTCGTCCCTTAATGTAGGCAGAGTTTTCCTGTCCTGGGAGCTGCTTCCAAATTACCACACAGAGGCTTATATTAATTGTAAATGCTTGGTCACTAGCTCAGACTTGTTACTAGCTAACTCTTACACTTAAATTAACCCATATGTCTTATTTATGCTCTGCCACATGGTGGTCCCTTTATTAGCATAACACATTCATCTACTGTTGCCTCTGCATCTGGCTGCCCACTCCTCTGACTCCTTCCTTCTTCACTCCAGTATCCTCAGTTTGATTGTCTTGCCTAACTTTATCCTGCCTTGCTATAGGCTGATCAGCTTCTTTATTAACCCATAACAGTAATCGTATTCACAGTGCACAGAGGATTCCACAGCACCTAAAGGTGCTCCTTATGGGGTATTTGACAAGAAGTAAAGTAAGAAGAAAAGTAAATGATACATATTTAGATGAATAGATTATGGATGGAAGGATGAAGGACAGATAGATGGATAAATAGATGACAGACAGACAGATAGACAGACAGACAGACAGACAGACAGACAGACAGATGAATGGACAGATGAATGGATAAATGAGTGAAATCGTGGATGGATAATGGATGATGGACGAATTGATGGCTAGATGCTTTGCTAAATAAATGTTTTTAATCCTCTACCACAAGAGGAGAGACAAGTGGGGAAAAGGTCCTAGCTAATGTACTTTCATTTTCCCTCAAGCCATTGTTGACTCTCTACCGTAATTCGTTGATAGTAGCAGTAATGTTGCCCATGGATACAATGGGATTTGGACCACCATATGTTATTGTTTTATTATCTTTATGCTTTGCATTTTCTCATTACAATTGGCCAAGTTCATCTTGGGCACAGAAGGGAAGAGTAGAGCACTCTGAGGGTGGCCCCTCACCTCATCATACAATTCCCCCGGTTTTGGCTCTGACAGCCCAGGACTTCTGGTACATTGCATCTCCAAGCCATCTATAAGTACTCCAATGTGTGGAACAGTCAGCTGGTGTCCTGTGCCTCTGTCAATGTCTCCTTTAAGAAACAAGACAATATTACCCAGGTATTTCCTTCTGAAGAGTATAGTGTCATAATGCCACCCATTTGGAGAACTTTTCTTGTTCAATGCTTGGTTCATATTTATGGGACAAATAATGGAAATGCAGACATGCATGAGCCTGTGTATGAAGTACCTTATGTAAGTGTGAGGGCACATTATATTAAGCATGTGCCTATCAGATGCTAGTGATGTGCTTTTGCAACTTGATAATGTATACCTTTTATAGGATGACAACACACACACACATAGTGTGGGGTCCTAATGTGACAGGTCTGCCGACTGAACTTCATGAAGAAGTCTAGATCAGAAGCTCCTTTGGTGTCAGAATCATGTTTTACTTGCAGCTATGCCCCTAGCATCTGAGCAGTGCTTGGTATGCAGGAGGATACCTATAATTGCTCGATAAATTCTAATAAAATTCGGAATGAGATAGTCTCTGTTAATATATGCATTAGGATACAAGCCTAAATGCATACTTATGGAGTGATCTCTCGTTTATGGGTTCAAAGAAGTCCACTCAAGGAAAACATAGAAGGATATTTATCTGAATAGATGCTATCCCAGAAAAACTCCAGAGAAGATTGATACCTGGGATTCCTGCAGACAGAGTTGGAGATCTGTGAAAGGCTGAATATAAATTAATTTCTACAGTGAGTCATTTGATCCGAGGTTCCCCCACCACCATCCTGTGTCTGTTTTTAACTTAGAAAAATGTACAGGATGAAAATAGATATTTTTATTAGGTACCACACATTTATTAACATCTTCAATAGTTATGCCCTTTCATTTTATACTTCTGTCTTCATAGAATGGAATCAAGGGAACCTTGGGCTATTATTTCAGGTGGCGTTGAAGTGAGGCGAGATTTTTTTTTTCTTGAGGATAATTGGAAAATGTTTCATTGAGTTGACGCTTAGATAATGTTGGTGGGTTTGGCTTGAGGGGCTGTTTTGCTTTATAAATCCTTCCCTCTCTCTGGCCGATGCTCGGTTATCTCAGAACTCGGAGCTCAGCTGTTGGAAACTCAGAAGAGACAGTCTTCATTAGCTGGAGAGTCATAGATTGTGTGTTGCCGATAATCTTGCTTGGATCAGGAAGCTGCCTTAATGAAGTGAAGTCGCTGTGACAGGTGCAATTTCATGGGTAAGGAGCCACTTTCGTATCAGCGATGAGCTCAGCGGGAGTTAGTGAGGATCTCTTATCACCCTCAAGTTCATCTTCCTTGTTTGAAGAAGTTTGTTTGCTGAGAGTCTCATCTCAATGCTGTTATCTTGGCGATCAGATCTGCTTTGATTTGCCTGCATGGATCCTAAAACCACAGCAGAATAGCTAATTGCTCTCTGCCCCCAGATCCCATTCTGCAATTTCGGAGTCTTGCTGTCCATGGCCCTGATTTAGATAAAGATGTATAAAGATGTGTAAAATTCTCTCATGGATAGGGGTTTCCCAGAGGCTCCGATGGGGAATCTGCAATTGATGTTCTTGGCACACAGAGTTAAGTGTGAATAAACTTGAACGATACCAGCCTGCATATATCTGAGTTCCCTAGCATGGCTGTAGCCTGGAGAGGTATTTACCTCAGAGAGAGAGACAGAGAGAGAGAGAGAGAGAGAGAGAGAGAGAGAGAGAGA
>LOEQ01001100.1:28801-51248 GCA_001685075.1 Bramus lutescens | reverse complement strand
AGAGAGAGACAGAGAGAGAGAGAATGAGAAATACTATATATTGGCTCTCTCTCTCTCTCTGTGGCTCATGCTCAGTTAGCTTTTTTGTCTAAGGAGACTGTGTGTCTTTAAATCCTTGGTTTCTTGACAACATCTTGTAGACTGGCAGGCATGCATCACAAGAAATTAGTCTTTCTCATTATGATCCTCTATATAGTCCATGCAATACTGATTTACCACTTACTGTAGGTAATGTGTTTCATTTTAAAACAAATACATTTTAAGTAATAGAATGAGCTGCAAAATGAGGTAATTGATATTTAATTTGTATTTTAGCTATAGATGGCCATATTTGAATTCATGAAGCTACACTAAAGTCATGCATGACAGAAACATATAAAACTGTATTTCTTAAGATTAATGTTCTCATTTTCTGTGATAAACGCTATGACAAAAAGCAACTTGGGGAAGAAAGTATTCATTTGACTTACACTTCTCAGGTCCATCATTGAGGGAAGCCAGGGCAGGACCTCAGTCAGGAACCTGAAACAGAAACCAAACCATGGAGGAGGATGCTAACTGGTTTATCATCTGGCTCATGTGCACCTAGCTTTTGCATACAGCTCAGAACCTGCTTGCCTAGGGAATGGTGTCACCCACAGTGGTACCTACATCAACCATCAATTGATATAATCCCTCCCAAGCATGCCCACCAGCCAATATGATAAATATAATTCTTCAATTGAGGGTCCCTCCACCCTGGGTGACTCTATGTTTGTGTCAAGTTAGCAATAAATGGCTTGACTAAGATAGACATTCATTTCTTAGTCACTTGACAGAAGCAATGAAGAAGGCCAGCCAGGACAGACACTGCAGTTCCTGGTCCCATTGGATTCCCAGGTACCTACTCTGCTCAACACCCTGTTAGCTCGTGGCTTATATTCTCATAGATTAAGATAGCTGCAGGACTGGCAAACATTGCATCAGCATAGCAGGTCAAATAAAAGTGACAGGAAAGGATCTTCTTAGCTGTCACAACTTTTTTTTTTTCAAGTGACCTTTCTGGAAACGTCTGCTAACCTCCATCACTTGTCATAACAGAATGATACGGCTGTGCCAGGCAGCTGAGAAAAGTCAGGCACTAGTTATTTCGGACCATGTGCCAGTTCAGAAACAGTGTTCCACCTGACACTGCGAGCAAGAGCAACATGGGCAGCATGGAGACCAGCACACGTCTCGGTAATTTACAAAGAAGAAACATAGTGGGGATTCCAGGGGATGACTAGATGAGGGGACCATGCTTGCCTCTCATTCACCATCCCTTGTCACATTCCCATGGAAACCTACATCAGCAACAGCACTGAACTTGAAACTCGGGGAATGCTCTTGAAAGTACAGACTGAAGAAGACAAGAGTTAGCCAATCTCTGTCGTACCTTTAAAAAAATGGAACAGAATGTTTGTATAGGCGAGAGCATAAAACGTCTCAGGGGCATGTACACATGCAAACAGAATTATAATGGTCAGAAAGAAATAAGCATACACCCCCAACAAATAAGATTTTCTCACATGAAACAGCTCAGAGCCTGTCAGGGTGCCCAGATTCAATCTGAGCACCACATCACAAAGACAAGTCAAGCCTGTAGGAAGAAGAGACTTCTGGGGGGTCAAGAGGGCATTAAAAGATAAATCACCACTTACTAGAGTCACTTGTACAGGAAGCAAACCCATTGCAGGGGAGTAAAAGAGTACCAGGAGATAGGAACTTTAAGAACTGGGATGAGAAATATTAAAAATAAGAAAGCAAAAATGCTGGAAACCAATCACACATTAGTATAAAAAAGAAGAGGAGAATGACAGCAGTATTATGATGTGGCAGATACAGAGGGACAATTAGGGTCAACACTCCTCTGTTAAACTGATGTCCAGAACAGAAAACAAGCACCCACAAGAAATGCGTGCATATTCATGTTTGTAGAGCCAGGCACTATGCTAACTAAAAGCTAGAAACCATGCAGTAACCGAAAACCCAAAGATGAGATAAATAGAATTACTATATTCAGAAGATAAAGTAGTTATTCAGTAGAGAAAAGCCAGGATCAGGATGTGATACTGTCGGTCAGGTCTTGGAAACACTGCTACATGAGTTGAGTGACTATAAAAGATGCCCATGAGAAGAATATTCTACAGTTGGGTATTAGAGATGATCCTGGAGCTCTGTGAATACAATAAAAAATATTTGAATGTGAATTTTAAAATGCTGGCATTTGTGGAGCTCAAGGCCCCAGTGATGAAACTACTACATTTATTCTGCTCAACGTACCTAGTATCAAACTTCCCTCTAAGTTCATATCTTGTACCTATAGATCAGTGACGCTCTCAGTCCCCACCAGAGAGGTTTGTTTGTGCAGAGGAAGGTGCTTAATGGAGAAACTCGCAACTGGTCAAAGTGCAGAGAATATGTGTCTGTGGAATGCTCACCCACAATTGGTACCACACTCTTCCCCCCAAAGCTCAGGGACCTTCATGGAAGAGGAGGAAGATGATCTAAGAGCCAGAAGTTAGGGAGGGCCAGAGAAAAACTGACCTTTAGGCGTGACCAAAGCTACTCTCATGAACTCGCAGTGGCTGTGGCTGTCTTCAAACAATTGAACCAGTCAACATTCCTGCTTGGTGTGGGAAGGGGATCATGACTCCACCATCCCCAACTGAGGAGCTGTTTGCTCTTGATGGCTGATGGGGTGCAGGGAGAGTCACTTTACCTTTAAGGGTTTGGGTCCTTGTAGGTTGACCATGCTCTAATAGATGATCCCACACCCAGGAGTTTATGAGCAGCACAGACTGGACTTGGTGGGAGAGAAAGAGAGGGCGAGGGACATATGAAGTATGGGAGTAAGGTAATATAGAGATAAGTCCCCACACTGTCACGTGAGCATGCCTTAAAGGAGAGTGCGGACCTTATACTCAGGTCCTTTAAGCTATATCATTTCTCTTTACCCTGAATTTAGATTCTCCGGCATGAACACAGTGTACAAAGTCTATGTTGAGGATGCACAGTGCCATATCTACATATTTTGACTCAGAGCCCACCAGGAGCTTTCCCAGTCAAATGTATTTTTAGTGAATTCTGCCTTAGGGACCTAGCACATCGCAGTTGTTTCCCATGTTCCTGAATGACATGATCCCTGTGTGCATTGGCAGAGCAGATATGGAAACAATAAAAGAGTTTTCCTGGGATGAGCGGGAGGGTGATATCTCATACATTGCTGGAGAGCCGTGAGAGGGTCTGTCCGCTGGAGATGTATGTGTGGGGATACTGTTGTAGAAGCCTGTGACTCGAAGTCACACAGGCTGCAGTGGTAGCACTGGACCATTTCTGTTGCAGTTGTAGGTGGGATACATGCCCTTTGAAAATAGCAGAAAGTTAAAGACTAGTGACATGTTCGTCAGAGAGCAATTTAGTTAAGAGGTGTGTCTGTCATCAATGGTGAGAGGTGAGTGACCCCATCCTGTTCATCAACACCAGGAAATACCTGAATGTATGATTTTAAGGTTTTAAGGCAGAGAAATAACGGCATAATCTTAGTTTGCTTTATATTGCTGTGTATAAAATATATACATATACATATGTGCACACACACACACACATATATAATATANGCTTTGCATCCACGAGGGCCCAGTGACACCTGGGTGGCATCCAGCACCAGGACCAAAAGCAACCTGGGGAGAAGAGGCTTATTTCAGTATATACTTTATAACTCACTAACTAGGGAAGCCAAGGCAGGAACTCAAGGCAGGAATCAGAAGCATGAGCTAATTCAGAGGCCATGGACCAGTGTTGCGAACTGGTTTTCTCCTCATGGCTTGCTCAATCTGCTTTCTTATAGCACACAGGACCACTATCCCAGGCTGGGCTACCCCACATCACTCATCAACCAAGAAAATGCCCCCAAAGACTTACCTACAGGTCAATCTGATGGAGACAATTTCTCAATTGAAGGTCCGATTCAACTTGATATAAAACTAGCCAGCACAGTCAAATAAAACATCACCTCTTTGCTTCTGTGTATAGACCAGCATGTATGTTCCTGTTCATATATGTCAGGTGCATATACACATGTGTGTGGGTAAGGGTCAGTAACTAACCTTAGGTATCATTCCTTAGGGGCCCATTGCCTTATTTTTAAATTACATTTGTGGGTGTTTCCTTCACATATGTATGTGTGTGTTCAGTGTTTTCAAAGGCCAGAATAGGGTGCAGGATCCCCTGAAGTTATAGACAGTTGTGAGCTACCAGGTAGTGCTAGAAATTGATTCCTGTCCTCTGCAAGAACAGCAAATGCTCTCTGAGTCACTTCTCCATCTTCATCTGCCTTATTTTTTGAGACACAATCTCTCGTAGGAACCTGGCTCACCCAGTAGGTTAGGTTGGCTAGCCAGTGAGTCCCAGGGAGACTGTTGTTTCTAGCTCCCAGCATGCACCCCAGATCTTTTGCATAGGTCCTAGGGATCAACCTCAGGTTCTCATGTTTTGGGGACAAGCACTTTCCTGAATGAGCAGTTTCCCTAGCCCTTACCTCATCACATACTATCACCTGTGAGCAGAGCTCCTTACGCAGATGCCATTTGAGGGCAGGAGATAACATGTCTGTGAGAAGGGATGGGATGAGGTCACTCCACTCCCAGAAAGACCCGTGTTCAGTAGATGCACCTTCAGGTGGGGGATATTTGGCATGCAGTAAGAGACAGGGTCTCAGATTTGGTTACCACAGCCCTTTATTTTGGCCCTGCAGATACAAGCATTTATGCACTGGCCTCCAAGAAACAGACTAGGCGAGGAACCATCAGGAACTCATGCACATGCTTCCACAGTGAAAGGGAGTTATAAGCCCAGCTCTCCATAAAGTTATGCCTTGGGCTGCTGCAGTTACAACTCCCTGATGTTTGCTCAGTCCCTTTCTGCATCTCGTGAGGGAATGCATGCCTTGCCTTAATTTACCCATGCATTGCCCTTTATTACATCCATATATTTGGTGTTTAATATCTCCCATTTCCAGGCAGGGAATTATATTTAGAGTTAAATTATTTAATATCATTTTTTGGTGGGTAACGGTGGTGAGTTATTTTGTTCAGGCAGAAGCTACCATTCTGGGTTCACAGCATCTCCAGGGAGCCCTAGGCAGAAAATGTCATTTTTCCCCTAGAGCTATAACATGATAACTTTGAGCATAAATGATAATCTAACATCAACCATAATTATATGATGTAGCTCATCAAGTGTTTCGTGGACATTTCTATGCTGTGGATCATGGCTGGCATTGGTTGTTCTGGAGTTAGGACTTCACAGAACCCAGACCACTGGCCCTTGTCCTGGGGGACAGCGACAGTCTTCAGTGTCTGACTTACAAGAACCTCCTGTGGTCTCTGTCACAGTCAGTGTGACACACAGGAAACTAGATGCTGCTGTTTGTCTTCCTTTGAGGTTTTGAACTTGATGCTTCTATTGAAACATGTGTACATCCTTGTCCTGTAAGAAAAGTGGTCAATGCCTGGATTTATTCCTATGTTATTTCTTCTCTTTTCTCATTTTCCCTTCTATTTTCCTCTTCAGATTTTTAGAAAGTTGTGAAGGGCAGGGGCTAGCGGGTACATGTACATGAGCAGATGTGTGGAGGCCAGAAATCAATCTTGGGCACCCCAGGCACTGTCTACCTTGCTTCTATGACACAGTCTTTCAATGGCCTGGAGCTCATCAAGTAAGCTAAGGCTGACCACCTAGTAAAACGCTGAGATCTGCCTGTTTCTTCCTCCCTAGCTCTGGGATTGTAAGCACACACTATCATGCCTAGCTTGTTTTAAGTGGATCCTGGGGATCGAAACAGGTTCTTGTGTCTGTATACCTAGCACTTGACTGGCTGAACCATCTCCTCTTCGGGTTTTTGAAACAAGTTCTCACTGTGTTGCCCAGTATGGGTATGAGCAGAGAATCTTCCTGCCACAGACTTCTGAGATCTGGGATTCTGGGTCCTTTTCCTCAGCTGTGTCGATGTCTCTTCCTGTATCTGTGTTTCTATATAGTTATGGCTCTATTCTCATACTGGCTTCTTATCTACAGTTATTGTACGGTCTGTTTGTATGAGCTCACTGCAAAATTGAAAGGGATGCTTTCTTTGTTTGCTAGCAATTGTGATTATTTTTTGCAGTCACATTGAGCCTGATGTCTATTGGTTCTGATGTGTACTATTTTAATGTGTGTTGGTCCTGATGCATGCAGTCCTGATGTGTGCTGTCCTGACTTGTATTGGTCCTCAAATGCATGCCGTGGAGAAGAACATATTCTGTATTCCTTCTGAGAAGCACAGCTCTCTCTCAGAGAGAGGGTGGTATTCATCACAGCCAGGCCCAGCTGCCTTCGGGTCCCTTCAGTACTCAGTGCATTTTGTTGTTCTGCAGCAGCCTTCACTGTGAGCATTCCCTCACACACTCCATGATCCAGGATTCAAGTTAAGCTCAACTGAATGGAGCGATTGACACAATTGGGTGTTTTGCTTCTGGAGGGCCTGGGGAATCAAGTTATAAGATAGCAGGGGTTCAAAGGGATATTGAGAAGTAAAACAAAAGAAAGGTTTGGCCATCCATTGAGAGGGACTTGGCGCAAAGTCCCACTATGGAAAGCACCACCTTGTCCCAGCATTCTGTAAACCTCACGCTGGTGGCATTCTCCTGCCTGGCTTCCTTTACTGCTGGCTTGGATGGGGTCTGAGGAATTATTTGTTTAGGACTCTTCTTTCGCTGATGGGTGCCAGCTGGTCCAAGGATGCTCTTGGTGACATCTGTGCTCGTGTGGAGAGAAGTTGGCACTGAGGGCATGAGACTACATGCTGAGATTGTTACTTTCAATCCTCTGCTTATAAATCATGTGCTCTGACATTGGCCCTCTTCAAGGCTGCAGACATGAGTCAGTGTGGGAAAACATAGTTGATTGTTCTATTTAACCAAGAGGGAGGGAGAAATAAACAGAGAGAGACAGAGAAAAACAGAGATCCTTTCTTCCATTTTTCTTTCTTTCTTTCAAGATAGGATCTCACTGTATAGTTCACCCTAGCCTGGAACTCACTATGTAGCACAGGCTGACCTTGAACTCTGGTTCTTCTGTCTCTACCTCCCAGATATTGGGGATTACAGTCCTGCATCACTATCCTTGGCATGGCCACAGTTTTATATAGCATGTCACTGAAGAAATCCCCTTCTGTCTGTCTGTGCTGAATCTCTGTGTTTACCCCAATTCTAGGCAACCATGAGCCTCTTTCTATAAATTTCTTTTTCCTTAATAGTGCTTCAGTGGAGGTAATCAAAGTCCAAGAATGGTGAGTGGATAAACAAATCTTGACCACCTAGAAAAGGAACAAACTAGTACTTTATTTAAAAACAAACGAACAAACAGTTGTCAGCTTCAGTGTGTGCCAAAAGAAACCAGTTCCTTGAGCAGGCATAGCTCATGGCAATAGTTAGATTCAGCTTCTAGATCTCATTTTAAATGACTATTTGCTCATTTCTCATTTGGACCCAATGAGTCACCAAGTGTTGAGTTGCTGTTGTTGAAGCAGAGACTCATCTAACCATGTGACTTCAAACTTCCTATTTATCCAAGGATGACCTTGAACTCCTGACCCCCCATCACCTGAGTGTGAGGATTAATAGAGGCATGCACCCCCATGTCAGTTTATGGGTGCTAAGTATCAAACCCAGCACCTCCTGCATGCTAAGCAAGCACGCTATCAACTGAGCTCCATCCTGGCCGCAGTTTAAATGCTTTGAGAGCAAAGTTGGAAGATAACCTGCTCTAGTCTGCCACCCCAACTGCAGTAACGCCTGGAGTTTTCTCATCCCACTGTTTTGATGAGGCTTGTTTCCTTTAAATTAAACTTTGATCAAAATAAATGCTGGTAGCTGCTGGGTACTTAATCTTTGTCTGAAAGGTAAGGCCAATTTTCTACCATGGTAATAAGATGCCAGATAACCTCAGTCTCCATTGCAAGGTGAAGGACTTCCTTTCCAGTAGTCTGAATTCTAAAACGCTTCAGAGCAAACTGGGTTCCTCATTTGTGTGCAGAATACCAATATGAAATACAATCACATCAGGTTCAATTTCAAAATGTGCAGAGGAAATCGATGGTGGCTTCTGTGTCAGAAGCCACCTTGTGGGGTCAGTTGGCATCAGGCATGGTCCCTGGGATTGCTTTCTCTACAGTCACTTAGTATTGTGGTTGGACAGTTTCTGAATGGGTACCCACTGAATGCGGGTCAGCTGATCCCTCACACAGACTCACATAGCACTGGGTAAAGGAACATTGTGTTTGATTTGTGGGTTGTTCTTAGAACAAGGAGCAAAGCCAGTTGGAAGTCTAAGGATGTCGCTTGATTGATAAAGTGCTTTCCTGGCATGCATGAAACACTGAGTCTGGTCCCTGGCACCCTCACAGTCTTCCATGGTGGAGCATGTCTGTCATCACAGCTCTTGGGAGGCAGAAGCATGAGGATCAAGAGATAAAAGTCATTTTCAGCTACCTAGAGATACTGAGACCAGCCTGGGCTTCAAGGGACCTTGACTTGATGATGCTGGTGGTGATGTTGGTGGTGGTGGTGCTTGCTGGTGGGGGTGCAGCTGGTGGTGGTGGTACTGTTGTTGGTGGTGACAGCGTTGGTGGTGGTGGTGATGGCGGTGATGGTGGTGGTGGCATTGATGGTGTTGTTGTTGTTGTTGTTAGTAGTGGTGGTGGTTACAGAAGTGAAAACCCATATGGAGCCTTCAAGAGGCAGTGAGCCATGGTGGTACTTATATGGCTTGGTATTTAGTGTAGAGATGGTTTTCAGCATAGCCAGCTAAGCAGTTGTATGTGCAGGTCCTGACTTCTTAAGAAGATGGTTTATGTATCCAGAATGGTTATGATGGGTCCAAGTGTCCCCATGCTCTGACAGCAACTCCGTGCTTTTACAAAATACAGCATCTTAGCCTGTGAGGTCACTTATTCCTCTAATTAATTTTACATTTGAATTTGAAGTTGAAGTTCAAAGAGTTTCCACTAAACAGAAGAACTGGGGTCCCCTGAAGTCAGAAGTTAGTTGTAGAAAAAAAAAATCAAGCAATTAAAGCATCAGTATGATTGAATCCCAAGAGGCTGCGGCTGTAACATGTTCTGAGGGCTGTGCTGTCTCGCAGCAGATGGTCAGCAAACTTCTCAGGACCGCAATGACTTGGATCTGAAATCCCCATCCCCACCACAAGTTTACACATTGGCACTTGGTCGCCAGCTTGCGGCACTAATTTGAAAGGTTCCAAAAACTTCAGAAAGCAAAGCCTAAATGGAGAAAGCAGGTCACTGGAGTGAGTTCCTTGAGGTATATCACCTCAGGCTTTTCTGTCTCTGCTTCCTGTCCACTGTGAGCGAGCACCTCACTCTCTATCCTCTCATGCCCAAGATTCTTCCCAAGTATATGAGGCCATGGACAGAACCCTATGGTTCCCTTTCTCCGTTAAGTTGTATTATGTATTTGTGTCACAGCAGCAGAGGCAGCTGACACTCAAGACCACAGGCGATTGTGTGTTCAGGCCCGAGCCTCGTGCTTTCTCAGGGAGTCAGAGGACAGAAAGCATGGCGGCCGGAATGAAGTGTTTTGCTATGTGCCGTTGGTTCTATGCAAAACTGTTGTTGCAGTCCCCTGAAAATGACATCATGGGAGTTCTCATGAGGTTCTGCCCTGAAATGGGACAGGTTGGGTCCCAGAGACAGAAGCAGGAAGCCCAGGAGTTCATTCCACGGCATGGCATTGCCCAGGATGCAGTACAGGAAGGCAGGCAGGTACTGCTGCCCTGGATATCCACAAGGAGGGTTTACAGAATGTGGCCCAGGGCCAAGATGAGTTTTTGCAGTTTTAGCATGTTTGATCTGTCAGCATTTTGGACAACAACCTAAACAGCTTCATCACTGTGTGAAAAGTTCCCTGGTGCCTTCCCTACCCTGGCTTGGGTCCAATCTTGCAGGGAAAACACACAGCCAACTCAGTCAGTCGCAGAATGGGAAAGCCACCATTTCCTCAGCCAAGACGAAGGATGAAAGCAGGGAACCAGGGACTTCATTAGTGAATCTCTGTTCCTTTGGACTCCTTAAAAGCTCATTAGGTACTACCCGAGTCTTTCATAGTGACTATGGCAATAGTTTGTGCTAACAAAACATTAAAGAAGGAAAATGAAAAATATATGCATATACATATAGATATATAAAAGGATAGACCTATGTAACCATATATACAAGCACATATGTGTGTACATGTGTTGCCTATGTATGGAGGTCAGAGACCAACTTAGAATTTCTTCCTCATGATACCACCTGCCTTGTTTATTTAGACAGGGTCTCTCATGGGTCAGACACTCGCTGAATTTGCTAGGCTGGTTGGCTGTTGAAAGTGCACCAGGGATCCAGCTGTCTCTGCTGGGTTTACACTGGGATTACAAGTATGCACCACTGTGCCCAGCTTTTTATTATTTATTTATAATACATATGTCTTGTAATTCTAGAATTTCTCACAGTTTACTAAGTGGTTTTTTTTTCAACCTGGGAAACATGCATCCTCTGGTTACGGCTCCTAAAGACCTACCATTGCATCTGGGTTGAGTGTCATGGGTACTTGGCAGTTCTGTGATACTTCTGAATGTTTCCTCAGATTGATATTCTTAATTTCCTGAAAATAAAATTCATAGACTGAGGAATGTGATTATAGTGACACTTATGTGCCCCTTAATAAAATGTGTTCTTTAATAACAATATGAAAAGTAAGCGTTATAGGCTCTCTGCTAACCAAGGGCCTTGTCATTGAGAGTGTGTTGGGTGCAGGGTTCTTTCTGGCTGCTGATCAGTATGGCGTAAGAACTGGTGAGAAGGGGCTGTCTCAGCCACTCTTCCCTAGGAGGCTATGCTAAAATTTCATTTTGAGGCTAGGAAGCTGAAGGATGGATTTCCACTCCTGAACTCTGAGTTCATAAGCATAAGACTGATAACCCTTGCATTAAAGGTGACTCAGGGCTCTTCTAATGGGACATGACCCATTTAAAGGGAAAGAGTGTCCTAAAGCTAAAAAGCCCCAGTCACTTTACTTTGTGACTTGGGGCACAGGGCAATAAGACTGTGCTAAGCTTCATCTGAGGGTAATCCTAAACAACAGAAAACCTCCAGGAAACTTTCTAGATAGAAGAACCATGTGGCAACAGGGGAAGCACTGTTAAACTCCTTAAACTGGATGGTAACCATTTGGTCCTTGTTATGATCTGTATCTGAACTGCCCTTCCCCCAGGTCATGTGTCTGCTCTCCAGCTACTGGTGGTTTCTGGACAAGGTTTGGGGGATCTTGGAGGTGCAGGGTCTGGCTAGCAGGAGTGTATAGGGTGACACCTGTGCGCATTTCTGGCCTCTGCTCCCTTCTGGTCTGAGGCTGAGACAGAAGAAATTCATGCTATGTCAATCCCACCATGCTTTCCTCATCACGATGGGCTAAACCATTTCTGAAGCGAGGCACCAAATCAAACCTTCCCTTCCCCCATCTACTTCTGTCTTGTATTTTATCACAGCAATGATACAGTAAGGAGTACACACCTCTAGTCTAGGGTTCTAATCCAGTCTTCAAAACATAAATGTTACACATGAGCGTGGTTTTCACACTGTTCATGGTACTAACACCATCTGAGGACTCCAAGTCCCAAGGGGTTAAGGACTGATTGAATATAATCAATATATTGGCATGGAAAAGTATAACAGGGTTAATAAAACTGTTTCAAAGAATTACTGGCCTGAGGGCTGGAGAGAAGGCTCAGTGGGTTTAAAGTACTGGATGCTCTTGCAGAGAACCTGGTTTCGATTCACATCACCCACATGGTAGCTCACAACCACCTGCAACTCCAATTCCAGAGAATATGATGCCCTCTTCTGACTTCTGCAGGCAGTACATGCGAGGGGCACATACATATTAATACAGGCAAACACCCAAACACATTAAATAAAACCAATAAATCTTTGAAATAAAGAATAATTACTGGCACATGAAAAATGCTCTCTAAGACCTTGAGCTACGTCATCCTAAATGGGGTGTCTCCATCAAACCCCTCCCCCCTCAGGGCTCAGAGCTATGTGAAGAGAAGGCAGGAAGATTATAAGAGCCAGTGGGGATGGAGGACACCAAGGAAACAAGGCCTTCTAGGCACAACAGAGCTGACACACAAATGAGCTCAGAGTCTGCGGCTGCATGCATGGGGCCTGCACGGTCTGAGTCAGATGGATTCCCAGTGCTGAGAGGGAAAGTAAATACAAGCCTCCACCACTAACCCAGAAGCCATCTTTAATTGATCAACGCTCGCTTGCAAAGGAAAATTTAGTTTCTCCAAGGGAGGTCTCACTGTATACGAGCCACACTTAAGGGCAGACCCTATGCCCAGCAATAGATAGCCAAAGCAAAACAAGCTCTATAGGATTTTTGAAGTTTTCTTTTTTTGTCACAGAATGCTTTGTTTAGGAATTTTTGTTTTGTTTTACCTGACAGCTCTTTTGTTTATATATATATTATGGTCTCCAGTTTTGTTTTTACAGTTTCCTGTATGTGTGAATGAGCGTCTCAGTGTCTGTATGTGTTTCACATGCTTTTTCTTTGGCTCTATTTTTTCCTGTTTGTTTTGTTCTATATCACTTGTTTGTTTTAATTTTATTTTTAATATGATTTTATATTTGTGTTTGTATTCTAATGAGAGAGAAAGAGCGGGGGTGTATGGGTTTGGGTGAGTGGGGAAGTGGGAAGGACCTGGGAGGAGTTAGAGAAGGCTAAAATTGATCAGAATGTATTGTATGGAAAAATATTTTTATTAAAAAAGTTTTAAAGACTAAAACTTTAACAAAAAAGAAAAGAAATATGTGCTTAATTTACTAGCATATTAAAATAACAGAATAAAATATATAGAATAGCAAGCTCATTTCTAAATGACTGTAAAGTATATAAACAAATACATGTACACACCCAGCATAGTTAAATGAGTAAAGGTGATCCATAACACAATGTTAATGATGGAAAGACTAGAGTAATACGTATTTTCTCCTCAATTCAAGCCTCAAGGCCCCTTGAAACCCTGCAAGGTACCAGGTTCTGTATTGTGCATGAAAAAAAATTAAAGCGAAAACAGAAGGCCTGAGCATGCTTGTCATTGTAGAACCTTGTTCTTTCATGAGCTATCATGTGACACATTCTGTCATAAACACAGGCCAGCTTTATTGAGTACAAAAACCAAAACTCTAAACAAAAACATAAAAAAACGCATGCAGGGATTTTAATTCTCTGATTGTTACTACAAATTCACCATGGACAGATGCAAGCCTTTCTTTCAAGTGTGAAATTGGGCTTGGTGGTTGATGGACAGGGAGCCATCCAGCTATTGTGGCCAAAATCGTTTGCTTTCTATAGATGAAGCACTTTCTTTGAGAGCTCTTGCAGGCTGGTGATCTTGCAATGACAGACATAAAACATTTGGGAACACGGGATCAACTTCTCGCTGAGTGAAGAGCGAGACATGTCCACCAAGCTCAAGGTGGGTGTTGTGGCTAGGGACAGCAGCCTGGAGGGTAAATTAGGATGGCTCAAGTCTAGTATTCAGTTATCTGAGCAGATGTGTTAAAATCATGCAAAAAAAAAAAAGAAGAAAATGAAAATCATTAGAATGAAATTCTAAGGCAGCAAACTTGCTTAGAAGCTGGGTTTTCTTTAAAGGAATCGTCAGAAAGAACCAAATGTGGGTTCTGCCCCTTCGTCACCTGTGGATTGGCGCTGCAGATGGACTACAAACTAATTCCCGAGTGACCTTGTGATGGGGTCATGATCCTAAGCAATTGCAGTGGAGGCCTCAGGCAGAATTTATGAGATGACTCGGATTGAATTTTGTATGAGGAAGGGAAATGTCATTTAGCATTTATTGTCAAGTGCTATTTTAACACCAGCAATGAGATGGCCAAACACTGTTGGCACTGCTAGCCCCATGCCACTTCCTCCAGAGGGTCTGCTACTATTCCAGGGGAAGAAAAAGCTGCAGGACTTCACACCTGCTCACCAGGACTTCTTCCTCATCTTCCTTTCTTCTATCTTCAAATGCTACTTTTTCCTTAGGACATAAATGAAGACCCCCTCATATGCTAATGTTAGATACTATTATATCCGGGTACCTGGAATGTGACTACGGCACACAAACACCTCACATCTGTTAGCAGCCTCTTCCAAGTCTTCTTATTCCTCTATTTTTAATTAATTAATTATATTTATTGCATATGTTCATTCATGTATTGCATAGGGATACAAGCACTTGTGTGCAGTCTGGAGGTCAAAGATTGATGCTATATGTCTTGCTCCGGTAACTTGACGCTTTATTTTTGAGGTAGGGTCTTTCACTGAACCAGGCACTCACCTTTTCAGTTAGTCTTGTTGGCCGGCCGGGCCGAGGATATTCCTAGATCCCAGCTCTCCAGTGCTGGGATTACAGAAGCAAACTGCTCTGCCCAACTTTTCTATGTGAGGTTTAGAGTTCAAACTCGGGTTCTCATGCTTGTGTGGTGAGCACTTTACCAACTGAGCTATCTCCCCATCTACCACTCCACTCCTTCTTCTGGATTTAACTCATTGAAATCTCATAATTTTAACATTGGATAAAAGCATCATTAAATTCAGGGGGCCAGAATCACTCCTGTGGAAGGGTGGGTACTATCCCCTATCCCACTCTCTCCTTGACCTCTGCCCTTGACCCTACAACATGAGTCTGTTCTTTCCACTGCAAAAGGGCTTCACCCAAATGAGCAAGTTCTGCCCTGACCTTGGTGGTGAATGAAAGAGTGGGTGAATGAATGAACGAGCACGCTTAGATGACCCTGGGTGGTCACCTTAATCCCAAGGCATCAGCTTAGGGTGCAAGAAGCAAAGTAGTGGGTTTGCCCTTGAAGTCTCCAGAGTCTCTGTAGCAGTGGATTTCATCCTTTTGGACCTCCAGAACTCAGGAGAATGTGAGCTTCTAGGTCACTGTATTTGTGGCAATGTATTTTAGCAGCCAGAGGAAGGCAGCTCTCTTTCCCAACTCCTCCTGCTGCTGTCCTGAGAGACATGGGTTTCATGCCCCAGAAGGACAGACCAGCGTCCCAGCTCTGGCATAGTCTGAATTGAGAAACCATTTGAGTGAAGTACTAACCCAAACTACAGCAGAGTAATTAGGTGGCTGTACGCCACATGACCAAGGTCTATACGCCCCATCGCTAAGCATTCTGGAATGTCAGGGTCAGCACTGTGATGGGGGGAGGTCATACTCCTGTCTGTCAGGGGCCCCAGGTTCAAACAAATCAAAGCTATCAAAACAAAGTGTCATAAAAGCAAAATTTCTCATAATCTCAAACATCAGCCATCCTTCCAAGGGGAGGGACCCACCAGATCTGTCCCTCTTGGCTAAGGACAGGAGGTGACTAACACTGGACACTTGGTTTCCTGCTGAAGATGCAGAGATAGATTCACAGCAGGTCCTGCATGTCTGTGCAACTCACACCAGAGAGAAGCTGTTTCATGGCTCTGAGATGGGTGTGACGAGAGAGGTGAGTGCTTGCTATGGATTTTCTGAGGCATTTCAACATTCTACATAGAACATAACAAGCTTTCAGGGTCAAGAAAAAAAAGCGACCACAGTTTGACAGCAGAGGCATGTACTAGGAACATGATGTTCTCCATGGAAAGTCTCACTTTGTGTTTCTGTATCATTCACAGCTCTAGCTATTAAAAAATGATAGAAAGCCTCCAACTTGTTCATTCAAGGGGAAAGAGGAGAAGCGAATGAAGAGGTTTGATGGAGATGCGGTGGTGTTCAAGTTATTGGTTCATGAAAGAAAACTAGCCCCTTGTGAGTGATTGGCAGTGGTTTAAATGTCTTCGTGGATTCTTTGAACACTTGCTATCGACAGGTAGTGTCTAATAAACTTCTATGAGATGTGACTGGACTGGCTGCTTGGCTGAAGTGAATGGGACAGAGCAGAAAATGCATAGCCACTGGAAATAACTCCTAAGGTCCATGTCCACTCTTGCCCTGATCTCTCTCAAGACTAACACTGGAGTTAGTGGCCACTTTGACACGTGGCCATTCAGGGGACACACTGTGACCCCCTGCAGTAATAAGCTTTAGCAGACTAGTAAGAAGGCTCCTTGGAGACCTTCTTGCAGTCTATTCCAAGTGTCTGATGCCTACAGTCCTGATCAATTAGAAGAAAGATTCTTAGCTAAGTTACCAACCCAGCTGCTCCTAAGTCTTATAACTACAGAGGCACAGGGACAGCCAACAAACTGGTTTTATTCTACCAGACAAGGTTGGACTTACAGCTCCAACATAGGCTACATTTGCCGTTTGTCTGGCTTGCATCCTCCATATGCTGACTATGTTCTCAGAAATGCCCAGCTCTCCTGTGATGAATGGGCAGAAACACTCCCAGAGTCAGCCCATCCCATTCTAGAGCGCAATAGAAAACACCCAGCAACACCTTTCTCCTATGGTCCTGCTAGAATCACAGGACTCCTGGACTTTCCCCTAGCTTTGCTGCTGAAGCAAGCCCACAGCCAAGGTGGAGTCCAGGTGCTGGAGATGCAGGGGTAAGGTCAGAGTCACTAAGGCATAGGAAGAGTTTTGCAAGAGGCACATTCCTTTTTTACAGGGCTACCATCTTGTGCAAGGAGAGAGATATTTAGTGAGCTATTAGCTGAGTCACAGCTTTCTGTCAGGTACAGTTGTAAGCTCTGGGTTTGTAGCAGGGACCTGTCAAATCCTGGACCAGTGGCTTCTCAGGTCACACCAATCCTGCACTGTGTCCCTTCCATCCTTAGAGCTGATTCTGCAGGGTACCAGGCTCCCTCTATCATTCTGCCAGTCATGAATCAGAGACTGACTGTGAGCAATTATGGACAGTTCACCAATAACATGACAGAGAACCCAACCTGCCTCCAACTCCTATAAAAAGGGAGCCCCCTTTGATTGTGTGAGCCTCATATGTATGTCCCGAGTGTTAATATTTCTTCTGATAAATCTCTTATGCCAAAGGACAGTCTGCCTCAGTTTTCCCCTTGAATCCCAAATCAGAAACTGTTCACAATGACATTGTGACTCAGATGTTCCTGCAGGAGGCTATCCTATGGCCAGTGTNGTGTGTGTGTGTGTGTGTGTGTGTGTGTGTGTGTGTGTGTGTGTGTGTGAAGTGACTGGTGCCTACAGTCTTGAACAATCAGAAGGATTCACTGAGCCCAAACCCCTTACCTATTCCCCCCAGTTGCTCCCAAATTCTGGGTCTTCGGAGACATGGGGACAGTCAACAAATGGGTTTTTCTAAATCCTAAACCACTGATTCTCAATCTGTGGGTTGCAACCCCTTGAGGATCACACATCAGATCTCCTACATAGCAGATATTTACATTACGATTCATAAGCTATAACAAAATTACACTTAAAAAGTCGCAGTGAAACAGTTTTATGTTTGTGGACACCACAGCATGAGGAAATATATCAAAGGGTTGCATCATTAGGAGGGTTGAGAACCACTGACCTAAACCCTTTATAATGGTGCAGTGACTTGGATTTTACTCTTGAGACCTGAACCCTAAAGGTTTCAGGAATGAAACAGCCAGAGTTCAAAAACTGACAGTTTACAGGGTTTAGATCCCAGTGGGTGAACTCAGATGGTGAAAACACCGTGAGGCCAGTGCTGGGATGTAACTTAGTCTGCAGAATGCTTGCTTAACATGCACAGAACCCTGGGCTGGATTCCTCGCACTGCATATAGCCAGCTGTGATGGTGCCTGATGGAATCAAGATGGCTGGGAGCTTGAGGTCAGCCTCAGCAGCATAGAGAGTTCCGGTCCAGCTTGAGCTCCAGAAGACCCTGTCTCAAAGCGAAACAAAAAGGTGAAAAAAAAAAAAACAAAACCCAAACACTAGAAGCCCAGCTGGTAATTCTACCCTGCTCATCCAACAGCTCTCACATTAACTGGGACACTTTCTTCTAAGTCTTATTTCTCTCATTTGAGAAATTAAGATATGAAATATCTTCTCTCTCTTTAGAAAGTTTCTCACCCCCTACATATGAAATGGGGTGATTGATGTGTGAATGGCGCATAAACTGCACAATATTATTGTTTTCAGTCTTAAAACCGAGAGGAAATACGTGCAAATCATCATCCTGACAGAGGGCTGATGCTCCGAACTGAAGACAAATGACCCAGTTTAGAGAAGAATGGGCTGCGTGTTTGAACAGAGACTTCCCTAAAGAAGATATGCAGATGGTAAATGACATGGCAGACACTTGGCACAGCGAGCTGTCAGAGAAACATAAATTTCAATAGAAGATGCCAGGCTACAACCTGGAGCAGGGTTGAGTGTAAAACAGACATAAGCCAGGCATGTTGGCATGCACCTGTAACGTCAGGACTCAAGAGACTGAGGTAGATAATCGTATGCAGTCCAAGGCCAGCCTGGGTTGCATAGTGAGGACCAGGCAGCCAGAACTACTTAGTAAGATTCAAACCTAGCAAACAAACTAACAAACAAATAAAAGTAAACAAACAGTCTCAATATGGTCACAGAAGTCTGTCCTTCCTTCCTTCTTTCCTTCCTTCCATGTGTAGAGTGTTTCCTTGCATGTATGTATTTGCATCACATGCATGCAGTCCCACAGAGTTCAGACAAGGGCCTCGAATTCCATGGAACCAGAGTTATAGATAGTTGTGCATCACTATGTGGGTACCGGGAATCAAACCTGGATCCTCTGGAAGGGCAGCCAGTGCTCTTGCCTGCTGAGCCATCTCTTCAGCCCCTTACAGCAGTTTTAGTCATACTTCCCCACATGTTCACACTAAATGAGAAAGACTCAAACATACAAAAGGAATTAAGTGTTGCAGGGCTGAATCTCAGAGCCATAAAAGAGAAGGCGCTGGTGGGAGATGGCTCAGAAGGTAAAGCTGACAAATCAGAGCACTGTCAGCCCCAACGAGAGACTCCATCAATAACAAAAACAAAAACAACAAAAAATGTGGGTAGCTCCTGGGGAATGACACCCGAGGCTGGCCTCTGACCTCCATGTTTAAGTGTGCACATGCACACACATGCACCTGCACATACATGTACATGCATGCGTACAAGCAACCCTACTACATCTACACAAATAATCAGCCAATGAAGGAAAATTGCTGGGTCAAGGGAGCTTAGCACAGAGAATATTTGTACTGCCAAATTGTATTCAGATGAAATTCCATAGAAGACAAATGTAACCTATAGTGATAGTATACACAAAGCAAACTCAGGCAGCTGAGGGCTGGGATCTAACTATGCAGATGCCTAAGGGTCACAGTATTAGGGTATGTGACCCTAATATTCTATATCTTGATCATGGTTGTTTTTATACAACTGTAGACATTTATGAAAAGTCATTCAACTATGTGACTGGGTGAATTACAATTCAACATATATTATTTATAAATAAATTTAACTTATTTTTATTTTTATGCTTGTGTGTGCATGCTTGTGTGTTGGTGCACCATGTGCTTGCATTATCCATAGAGGCCAGAAGAGGGCATAGTATCCTATCAATCTGGAGTTACTAAAGGCTGTCAGCTGCCATGTAGGTGCTGGGGACTTTACCCAGTCTTCATTCAGAGCAGCCAGTCCATGTCACTATCCCCTTGAATGAGTGTTTACAGCCTCATTGACCTTCCAAGGACTTGGAGTGACACTTTGGAGGAGGTGAAAGAGGCTGAGTTCTTCTAAAAGTGGCCTCAGAACTTTCCAGCTGGCACGGCACTGTGCCTTTATAGACAGCGAGCTCAGACATTCTGAATCATCAATTGGCTTGATTGCTCAAAGTGCTGGTTCATAAATAATGAGTGTAATCAGGGCTTGTGGGATGGCAAGCTGCAGTCCTGATGTGGACTGCATAGGATTTATTTCCCCCACACTGTGTTTGAAACTAGGACATTTTGCATCCCAATGTTGATGTCTGGGTTCTCACATAAAATGATGAGGTCTGCAGGCCTGGGTCTGCCAAGCTGATAGTGGTCATGGAGTGCCATAGATGCCCTTTGTGTGGGAGAACTACACTTTAGTCTGCATCTTTTATCTAGCATCTGCCATGCATTTTCTTTTGAATTCAGGATCTCATATAGCCCATGCTGACCTCAACTTCTTATATAGCCAGGGATGACCTTGAATTTCTGGTCTTCAACTTCAACTTCCTGAATTTGGGATTACAGGTATGGGCCATGATGTTGAAAATCAAATCCATTGCTTCAGGCGTGCTTGACAAGTACTAAGCCACACCTCCCATCTGGATCATTCCTCTTCAACCCTCCGTTGAAATGAGTGTATTTGGAGAAAAGTATTTACAGGTGTTTTAATCTATGCAGCATCTCTTTAAAATTTTTCTTCTAGTTTTTTTTATTTTATGGGTATTAGTGTTTGTGGTGATTTGAATGAGAATGGCCCCCATATGCACATATATTTGAATAGTTGATCCCCAGTTGGTGGGACTGTTTGGGAAGGATTAGGGGGTGTCACCTCATTGGAGGAGGTGTGTCACTGCAGGACAGCTTTGTGGTTTCAGTTAGTTCTGCTTCCAACTTGAGCATCAGGATAAACATTTTCAGTTACTGATCCAGTGCTATGCCTGCCTGCCTGCTGCCATGCTCCCTGGTGTGGGACAATGGTCTGTATCCAGTCAATTTCATTTTAAATAAATGCTGATTGGCCAGTATCCAGGCAGGAAATATAGGTGGGGTGACCAGGCAGGAAGTAGAGGCGGGACAATGAGAATTCTGGGAAGAAGGAAGTCCTAGTCTGCAGTCGTGACCCATCCACAGAAGCAGCAAGATGTGACTGCCTCGCCCAGTAAGGTACCAAGCCACGTGGCTAGCAAAGACAAGAATAATGGGCTAATATAAGTTATAAGAGTTAATAAGAAGTCTGAGCTACTAGGCCAATCAGTTTATAACTATTGAAGACCTCTGTGTGATTTATTTGAGACTTAACGACTGCAGGAATAGGGCAGGACAAAAACCTCAGACAACAGCTCCCCACCATGATGATCATTGGCCATCAGAACCGTGGGCCTCCAAATTAATTTGCTTTCTTTTATAAGTTGCCTTGTTTGTGGTGTATTTATCATGGAAGTAGAAAACTAAGTCAATGTTTCGCATGTATGCATGTTCATCAGGTGCATGCCTGATCTCCACGGAGGTCAGAAGAGGGTGTCAGATTTCCTTAAACTGGTGTCATGGGTGGCTGTGAGCCACCATGTGAGTGCAGATAACCAAACATTTTTTTTCAAGGTTTCAAGCAGTAAGTGCTCCTAACCACAGAACCATCTCTTCAGCCCCCTATGAAATGTCTCTTTAATTTTTTACAACAGTTCTGTAGCACAAATACCTTTATTTCCTTTTCACAGGGAAAGAGATGTAAAGTAAAGGAAGGAAGGAACCTCAGCTAGAATCCAAGCCATTTCTTATGCAGTTCTTCCTAATGGTGAAGAGAAGAGGAAGAGGAGAGGGGATGGGAACCAAGGGAAGAAGGGACAAGAGAGGAGAGGGCAAAGAAGAGAGAATAGAGCGAGAGAAGAGCAATTATTCTGAAGAAGCCAGGCTGATTGTCATTGTTCTCCTGAACCTTGGATTTTCCAGTGATTCAGCTGGCAGGGTTACTGCCTGGTTGCTGTTGCTATTGAACCAAATACATCCCTTCCTCAAACATTATCTGTTCCTTTAAAAAATAATCAGATATTCTCGCCATAATATCTGTGGAGGGGAGTGTGGGTAGGGGAGTCCAAAGTATTACATTGTCAATGCATTGTATTCTGCTATATTTTGTATGTGTGTTCATGTGTATGCCCCGTGTATTCCTGTGCAGAGACCAGAGGTCGATGTTGGGTGTCTTCTTCTTTGACTTTTTACCTTAGATTTTGAGAGAAGCTCTCTTTGAACCTGTGGCTAGCCAGTGAACTACCGGGATCTGCCTGCCTGCCTCCCAGCACTTGAATTGAAGGTTTATGCCACCATGCCTGGCAGTTTACAAATGAGTGCTGGGGAGCTGAACCTGGGTTCAGATGCTTGTGTTATTGGCATTTTACCCACTGAGCAATCCCACCCTCCCTGTGTGTATTATTTTATTACCAAGTTGCATAATAAAAATTCAAGTCTTGGGGCTTCAGAGATGGCTCAATAGTTAAAAGCCCTGGCTGTTCTTGCAGAAAGCCTCAGTTCAGTTCCCATCATCCACACATCTATTTACAACTATAATTTCATCTCCAAGGTATCTGATACCCTCTTCTGGCCTCCATGGGCACTGCATGTGGGTTTCAAATGCCTCACCATGACCACTGTCTTTTTTT
>LOEQ01001100.1:13870-28765 GCA_001685075.1 Bramus lutescens | reverse complement strand
TTTTTTGCCTGTTGCGTACAGATCAGAATGTAAGGCTCTTGGCCACTGCTTCAGCACCATGCCTGTTTCCTGCCATGATGGCCATAAAATAACCCTCTAAAACAGACGCAAGCCCCCAGTTAAATGCTTTCTTTTATAAATTGCCTTGGCCATGGTGTCTCTAACTAAGACAATTGTTTCTAAAAAGTTCCTCTGTGTTTATATATGCAAATAAAATACCCTTCTCTGGGTCCCTTCTCTTCCTGGTTTCCCTCTCACAATACATTCATTGTTTTATTAATTACTATAAATGTCCTTGTATCTGGACATCTCCCCCTGCGACCCTCAGCAACCAAAGAGTTCTGTTCTCTTCCCTGCACTGTCTTATCTCTGGTTTCCATTGTTTGTTTTTCTTTGTTTTGTTTTGTTCCTCACTCTCCATGTCCCTGGGCTCTTTTGAGGTTTTTCGTTTTACATTTGACACATAAATAATAAAGGCAGCCAGAAAGCAGTAACCATATAAAATCCCATTAATGTAGCTTTTGTTGATGGAGAGGGGGTTGTGTGTCCATGGAATGCATGCAGACCCTTTGAAGTTGGACCATGAATGTCCCAGAGAGCCAGGCCCTGTTGCTTTGGATGACTGCTGCCAACTCTCCTTTTCTCTCACTCGACACAGATTTACTGGGCAGCTGTAATGTGGGGCTCAGTACTTGTAGGAATCAGGGGTTGAGCAAGGAATTACCAGTCCCTGCCTTTGGTCAGGTCAATTGACCTTACAAGGTCAATTATAAGGAATTGAGCAAGGTCCCTGACCTCTAGAGCAGTATATTCCTTATCAGACTGGCTGATCCATGAGAACCACTGTTCCACCTTTTGAGCCACTGTTCTACCATGCTCTGATCCTTCGCGTAAGCTGGCACTCTCCCTACCTGCTAGGTCACGGGAAGGGGAAGGAGGGCTAAGCTAGCTAACCCTCCTGGCCACACAGACCAGCGTATGGACCAGGACCAGCAGGTGAGGCATGGAGGTCTGATGAGTGTGCATGCCAGTACTTGTGCCCAGAGATGCTGTGTTTCTTTCCACACATGCGAACTTGGCTTGGCTGTGGGAAGTAGCATGGCTCCACATGAGTGTACTTCACGCCAGACAGAGTCCAGCACGTGCGGCCATGTAGCAGTGTGTACATCAGATCCAGCTAAATCTGGAGTCAAGATTTTGCCCTCCGTGAGCTAATACTATCTATTTGTTTAAGACAGCTGTGTCTGGGCTGCTTCTGTTTGCATACCTGCTGTAATCTCCGGGAGACACTTCTGACTCTGGACTGGGCAAATAGCATAAAAATTCCAGTTTTACTTCAGAATCCATATTACAATATTGCAGACTTCATGCAGCCAATAGAGGCTCTGGTTTCATCCACTGAATCGTAAGTGAATAGAACTTGGGCTATCTAGGCCCTGAGTGTTGACTGCTGCTTATGACTCTGGGCATGGGTTCCTGTAAGTGTTTTGAAGGCCTCCCTCTGGATGTCTCTTCACTTGACCCAGGTTTTCAAGTGAGGTTATATTTCTCCATTCTATTTGACTTTACTTTTTTTTTCTTTTTTACTGTGTGTGGTTTATGTGTGCCTATGTATTCCTATGGGTGTGTACATGTGCCTATGGAGGTCAGAGGTCAACACTAGATATCTTTCTTAACTGCTCACCACTTTTTTCATTTTTAAATCTTTATTTTTATTTTGTATGCGAATATTTATCTGCATGTTCTGTATGTGGACTACATGCACCACTGATGCCTGGAAGGCCAAAAGAAATTGTTAGATCCTTTGGAACTGGACCGGCAGATAGTTGTGAGCTGCAATGTTCATGCTGTGAACTATACTCAGGTACTCTCCAAGGTTAGCCAGTGCTCTGAACCCCTGAGCCATCTCTCTAACCTTTCCACTTTGATTTTTGAAACAGAGTCTCTCAGTGAACCTGGGTCTGGCTTCTTGAACTAGGCTGGCTAGTACCCAGGAATCTTCTCTCTCTGCTTCCTTTGTATTGAGGTTCCAGGCTTGAACTGCTGCATTTTGTGTGTTGGGGTGGGGGGCCAACTGCAGGTCCACCCTTGATTATTCAGCAAGCACTTGGCTGACTGAGTCACCTCCCCAGCTCTGTCCCCTTAATTAATGTCCTTGATGGCTTATGCGTCTGTGAGATGTGTTTAGAAAAATCACAAATACTGAAAAGAGAGAGATGTGCTTGCAAAGTCTAAGATGCAGTACAGATTATTCTAGTTGGAAATAATTACGAATCTGTGACCTATGGAGGAGTTTTCTTTGAGCATGATTGTTGGAGGGTAGGTTGTGGGACAGCCAAAGGTGGAAATGATCACGTTTCCACATGGATGTCTGTCGATCCTTGTTGAATTTACAGCCACCCTCTGGGCACTACTAATTACACTCTACTTGTGAGATCCAGTTCCCCAGATTCCACAGGCTTATGAGACTAGGCATTGCTTTCCTGTGCCAGACACATTTTATACATTGTCCTTCAGGTTCAACCATGTTTCCGTAAAATGCCGAATTTGGTCCTTTTCGTGGGTGAATAGTATTTCACAGCATAGACGTACCACATTGTCTTGATTCATTGGGTTGGTCCACAATGGCTTTGTATCTTGGGTCTAAGATTTGCAGCTCTGCAGCACGAGAGGAAGACTCCAGTTGACCGTGGCTTAGCATATTTCACGGTGCTTAAGATGTGAATGCAAATTATCTCAGTGTAGAGGTGTGATTGATATTTGTGGTGGATACGCAAGTGACCATGAAGAGGTCAGATGCGGTGTCTGAATCTTATTCTGCTTCATTAATGAGCATAATCATCATAAATCAATGAAAATAAAAAAGACTTATAACGTAGAAACTGCCTCTAGGTTTTACCATGCTTTTTATGTATTCTGTGAAAATTTTTGAGAAACCTGAAATGTTTTAGATGAGAAATGAGTTTGACTTTCTGATACAATCAGATTTTTTTTTCGAATAAGAAAAATTGCTGGGTGTCTCCCTAAGCTACTTTTCTTAACAGCCTTGGAGACCGTGCAGTGTGAGATGATATTTCAGGGTTGCCCATCTTAGCTTCCAGCTTCCCCACGCCCCCGCCGCCTGTTCCTTCTAATCAGAGTGCATCCATCTTGAGTCCCTCCATCTCTGTGAAAGGCTTCTCACTTGGTTTGTCATTTTAAGTACACATTCCCCTCTAATCCTGGCAACTTTATTGCATTTTCACCTTCTGAGATAGCCCGGGAATTTAATTTGGGCTTGATACCGCCATTTCTAGGTTCCGTTATTTATGGATGGTATTTGGCTTTGAGGTAGACAAAGGCGCTCAAAAAGTAACCCTGCTTACAGAGCAGAGAGCAGACATGGGATGGGAGAGATGTAGACACTGCTGCCCCTGATGTGGCGATCTTACCCACCCATGCCTGTTGTCGGCCCCCCTTTCTCATCTCTGGCACCTATCCTAAAATCAAGTTTGTTGTAACTCTGGGAGGTGGTTAGCAAATGCATGCAAAAGATGGGGTCTTGGGGACAGGAAATGAAATACGAGACAGCACAAATGCAATTAATTAAGCATGCATACCATTTCTACTGCTCATGGTCTATAGATTCAAACTTTTTTCCCCTGTCTTTGTCAAGAAGGAAGAGGGTACATTCTTAATGACCTGTAAAAGATAATCCCTCTGGTTGGAAAAAGACGGACGGTTAGATGATGAGTCATTATTATGAAGCCCAGACATACCCGACAAGTGTTCTGTTGATCAAGACTAGGTACAGACATATTTCAATGTGTTCAGGGAAGACCCCTTAACCTGTTCCCTGAGGGCAGGTTTAACGCCCTTGTCTTTGCAACCGAGGTGTTTGCAAATGCAGGCTGTCAAGGCCACCCCTGAAACCTAACCAGAGACAGAGCTCTTGATTAGATGCAGGGGGCATCTCTGCTCTGCACAGAGGATAGAGGGTCAACACGGTTCTGTGAATTGCATTCTAGCTAGATACATGCTGCCATGGCATCCCAAAGGAGGGGCATCAGGCCACACTGCCACAGCCACGACTGGATTCTTTCCTTTGTTCTTTATTTTCAACTCAAACCCCTTCCTCATATTTGCTCTCATGGTTTGCCTAAAGTGGAACCCTCCAACCCACATATCCAGTGTCACCTCATTGTTCCTTAGCTTCATTTCCTGTTCCTTGTGAGGCCATCAGCCTGGGGCAGCAGCCCAATAAATATTGGGTGGGGAACCTGACCTCAGACTCTTCCCCTCCCTGGCTGTGTTCTCTGAGCTACAGCTAGTGGGAAACTGTTTTCCCTCCTCAGTCACCTACTTGGCTGACCCAAATCAACAGGTAGATCTGGGAACACAGATAATCACCTCTTTATATAGTCTCATTTCATATGCTAATTACTACCCCTGTTCTGTTCCGACCCCCAAGCCCCTCTTTCTGAAGGACTTTTACAAAGCGTGCGGTGAACACACACCCCTGTGACTTTATTGCGTTATCTACATATATGATGGCAAATGAAGGGCAGTTTGAAGCGTGGGGCCGGTGAGATGATGCAGGAAGTAAGGGCACTTGCTCCCAAGCCCAAGGACCCCTGAGGTTGATGCCTGGGTTCCCCGTGGTGGAAAGAAAGAATGGGCTCCCTCTGACCTCCACATACCCGTGCATATTTTGGGATGGATGAAGAATCAGCAGCAAGCTTACACTTTTCAATATCCACAGGCAGACTGTCTAAAGGTCCAGGAACAGGAGGGGTTGGCAGAGAAACCGTGAGGTCTGAAGGCAATTCACTTGGGACGCAGAGGTGAAGAAAATAAGAGCCCTAGGCCTTTGGGACTGATGATTTTAGCTCTTCCTAGCACCTCCTAACATGCCCTCCTTCAGTTCCTTAGGTTAGACCTGAATTCCCTTGTTGGGCTTTGTTTTTCTTGAGCAACTTTGAAGAGCATTCTCTTACTCTCCTCCCCTGATTTTTAGCTGGTTGACGTACACAGGAGGGTCTGGATCCAGCGACCCCAACTGAGGGGAGTTAAGTGTTCTGTTTCCTTGTTCATCTGTGTTACACGGATGAATCGGAAACTCTGCATTCTGACCCATCTCTGCCAGCAGAGCCTAGGAGAAAGACATGGAGAGCTGCAATTAGCTTTGCTTGTATTCATTGAGATTTTGGACAGCTACGCCTCTTCTCCAAGCCTGTAGCACAGCCCTGCCATTATTCATTCTGACCGTGCCTGGAGATGCTTATCCCCCAGAAGTCATTGAAACATTTTATTATCATTTCTCTAGCCTACTTGCTCCCTGGGTATGTGGTAAGGTAAGCCGCAGGCAAATGGTATTGATGAAGCTTATTTTTATCTTTGATTTTTCAGTGCTCAAAGTAAGAGAAGCAACTGAAACTGGGGATTTGTCCTTGTTCAGTAGTTAAGTTAAAAGAGAGAGAGAGAAAGTCTCAAGTAAGAGGATTGTTCTGCTACATTCACTAGAAGTCAGTGGGTCTCTTTTCAGTCCCGGTTAGATATCTGGCAGGTCCCCATCACATGTGACTCTAGGGAAGAGAGCATGGAAGAGATCATCCTTAAGGGTTATCACAGTATGCCAAGGGGCTGGAGAGGCATGCCTGGGGGCTGCACACCTCTAATGCTAGCACTAGGGAGAGGCAGGGAGTATCAGAGTTCAAGGCCATTCATGGCTACACAGTACGTCTAGGCTAGCCTGAGCTACATGAAACTCCATCTGATAAGACTGCCTCTCAGTCCTTACCAGAAAAGCTTTTATGGTCAGTAGATGGTGACTAATACAGAGACTCGCAATTGGTCAAACTGCAGAGAATAAGTATCTGTGGAGTCCTCAGGCCTAGAAGGTTTTTTGTTTTTTTTTTTTGTTTTTTGTTTTTTTTCTATATCACACCCCAGGAGGCTGGGAAGATTATAATAGCCAGAGTCAGGGAGGGCTGTGATAATATAGTGCCTTCTGGAAAGGACAAGGGCACTATAGTCATGAGCTCACATCAGCTGGTGTTGCCTGCACAAGATCAAGCCAATCAGCATCCAGCATGGATGAAGGCGGGGCTTNNNNAGCCCTACCCCTGAAGAGCCATTGACATTGGATGGCTAGTAGAGGAGGGAGAGTCCATTTTCTTCCGTGGTGTGGTCCTCGGGCAGGTTAACCAGTGCAGAAGATGGGTTCACACCCGTGCACACTTCAGCAGCTTCAAGTTTGGACTGAGCAGGTGTAAATAGAAGGAATGAAAAGAGATGAGCTTGGAAGAGGGGCACAGTGTGGGATACCCATGGGGTGTAGGAAGAGTGCAGATATGATCAGACCACATTGTATACCTGCATGAATTCCTTAAAGAGTAAATAATTTATAGAGATATGGATAGAAGGTAAATCTTAGAGGAAAGAAAAGGGGACTTGGACCCTGATTTTCTAGAGTCTTCTCCCTTCAGGCTTGGTCATCAATAGTCTCTACTTTGAGAAGGTCCTCAACTCCTCTTACATTTTATTTGCCTTCCATTTCCCCTAGTACTTTATTGTATTCATTTTTTAAAAAAAGATTTATTTTATATAAATCTGTGTGTTTTATATATTCCCCCACCATATTATGTATGTTTATGCGTGTGTGTGCATGTGTGCGTGTACACACATGTGCGTGCATGCCCATACACACACGCAAGTAAGAGGACAATCTCAGGTGTCATCTTTAGGATTGGTGTCCATGTCTTTTGAGCCAGGGTCCCAAGCTTTTTTTTTTTTTAACTTACAGGCATTCCCTCAGTAGTAGATTTATTCAACAAAATATAATTATTCACACAGACCATGTCAGACTGCGGTTAATGAAGCAACGTGACATCTTCATGAGCCAGCTTCCAATTGGACCCCAATTGGAAATTTCTGGGGTTGGGATGCAGCTCAGTGGTAGGACATTGCCTAGCAGATGTGAGACACTGGACTCTGTCGCTTTCACCTCAAACATGTGTGCGGGCCTGGGCATGTGTATGTGTGCATGTGTGTGTTCAGGTGCCTGTCTCCATGTGTGTGCAAGTATCTTCTTCTCTTTGTGGTCACCTTAGGTTTCTGGTCCCTGAATCCTGCTGAGCTTTGCTGCTTAATTCATTCTATAATGAATTTGTAACAGTAGAAATGGAACCCTGAGCTTCATGGTTGCTCTCACAGATGCTGCTTGGAGACTGCATTCCAACCTTGGGCTGAATGGGACTGAGAGATGCCCAGACATGGCCATTGGCCCGCAGAGCCACAACATCCCCCTTTCTCACGCAGGCTCTACAAGCATCACTAGCATTGCAACCAGCTCATGCCACTCCCTTTTAAAGTCTTTCATTCTGTCACATTTAGATTAACAAAGGAAGGACTGCACATACTATCCAAGGAGTATGAGGGGCATCATCCTAGGGTGACTTGGTCTCTAACTCACCTCTGGTGTCTGTTGGCCGAGTGCCCTGCCTTGATCATTTCATCCAGCAGGTTGTACCGGGTTGATAGAGATAGCCTTGGTAAATGGGCCAGTACATAGTACATGCTTTTGTAGGTCTGGTACCCAGGAAAAGCAGATTGGCTCTGTTAGCACCTGCTAGAAAATGGAGATGCTGATGACTGTGACAGCTCCCTTCCCAGCTCTGTGTACTGTGGGTGAAGCCTGGTCCAGGGCTATGCAATATTAGCAGAGAAGTCTTGGATTCCTGCCCGGCAGTGCTGAGACAGTCAGGCAATTGATCCTTCAAACCTTGAAATTACGACTGCAGCCTTCATACCTGAGTGACTCTGAGTGGGACATCCCCATGGCTTTATTACCTGAGAGTTGAACTCTGTTCTGAAGATAGGAGGTTTTCCAGACAGAACTCCAGCCTGCCTCTTCTGACCTCCTTTTCCTCCTAACCAGGCAGCTGAGGTGGTGGTATTGGGCAGAGCCTCTGGACACTAATCCCTCCCCAGGTTGCCTGGACTTCACTCCTAAAGCCTGCCATTGCTGGCTGGACATCCTTCCCACTGTAGCATCTTGATTTGGAGCTGTATTTCGTTAAACATGTGCTTGGTTTCCAGAATGTTTGTGAACATGGAGTGATTGCCACTGAAAGCAAGGGCATCTTTGTAGTAGTCTCTGAGTGTTTTCCTGCATGTTTGTGCAGCACATGCATGCAGGGTCCACAGAGGCCAGAAGAGGGCATCAGATCCTCTGGAACTGGAATTGAAGACAATTGTGAGCCACCATGTGGGTGCTGTGAACTGAGCTTGCGTCCTCTGTAAGAGCAGCCAGTGCTTTTAAGCACCGAGCCATCTTCCCAGTGTCTTTAATAACACATTTTGAGTTTTAACTTTCTGACTCTTATATCAGCTTCTCAGTTTCATACAAACCCAAGCAGGGAGTTGAGATATTGCCTCTTCCTGCTCAATGTATCAAGGTATCAATGTAGCAGAGTGGCTATTAAGGTTGTGTGCTCTGAAGACAGCTGTCTGGTTTGAGTTTCAGTTTGATCATGTATTCCACCCTGCTTCCTCAGAGGGCCATCTACCTCATGAGTGTAGTGAAGACCCCAGAAGGCAGCAGAACCATTGGATGGAATCATGCTATGTGTAAGATAACTGGTTGACCCATGCCTCCTGGCCTTTGTGTAAAATAAACACTCAGTAAGGCTGGACAGATAGTGCAGCAATTAAAAGCACAGGTCCTGAGGACCTGAGTTCAGTTCCAAGCTCCCACTTCAGATGGTCAGTTCCAAGCTCCCACTTCAGATGGCTTACAAGTACCTGTGACTCCTGCTCTAGGAGATCTGATGCCCTTTTCAGGCCTCTATAGGATATTCACTCAAGGGCACATACCTATACACAGATATACCCATACACAGACATTCCAGTACACACACATACTGATACACAGACATACCCGTACACAGACACACACATACACAGACACATCCATACACAGACATACATAGACACACTTATATACAGACACACCCATACACAGACATACACACACACAGGCACACTCATATACAGACACACTTACACACAGACATACCTATACACAGGTACACCCATACACAGACATACAGATACACAGACATGCCCATACACAGACATACCCATACATAGACACACCCATTCACAGATATAACTATGCATGAACATACCCATACACACACATACCAATACACACACATACTGATACACAGACATACCTATACACAGGTACACCCATACACAGACATACCTATACACACACATACCCATACACAGACATACCCAAACAAGGGCACATTCATACACAGGTACACCCATAAACAGACATACCTATATCAGACACACCCATACATAGACACACTCATACACAGACATACATACCCCCACACAAACACACCCACACATGACACATCATTAAAAGTAAATCTTCAAAAACCCCACACTCAAATGTGTGAATCTTCACATTTAATAACGCCTGTGTATATAGGCAGACTATTTCCAAAATAACACATTAATCAGTGATGGAAATGAGGTACAGAATAGCAGAGACTTTTAATTTTACACCAGTTTATACTGCTTGAGTATTTGTTATAATACATATGTATTATTACCATACAAATTACTTAATCAAAGCCTCATCTATAATAATCACCCAATAAATGTTGTTTTCATCCCCAATGCTATTTTCGATAGTAAAGCTGGTCACATTAAATTGCTTCACTGTGAGTGGTACTGTGTGGTGGGAGATTGGACAGAGATTGCTATAAGCAAAGATTTCCCCATTTAGTGATGGATTAGTTTGGACCCTGGTTGCTGGATACAGAATCAAACAAGATTAGACAAGACTTGGAGAGGAATAGGGTGAAATGGAGAAAATGAATTGATTGGCTTAAGGGTCAGAAAGTCCATGGGGACATTTGGCTTCTGAGTCCAGCTGAAGGGCACAGCTGGGGAAAGGGGGTGTGGATTGCACTGCACAGCGACCTGGAAGTTCCCATTCTGTTCTCTGACCTGGATCAGCACGTGAGTCCTCTGAGCCTGGGAGCATGGGCATTGCTGACCCTTTAAGCTTTGCTGGGAGGAGCTCTGCTTGAGAGTGGGGCAGTCTTACATAAACCTTTACACAAGGGTGGGAAAGATATACCCCCCAAATACTTAGAGTAGCATTGCCAAAATGGGGAAAAGGTACTGACTGTTTTTAGATAAAAAGGACACCACTAACCAAAGTCCAACCTAAACCCAACATGGTATTTTCTTTCCCCTTCAATTCATCAATTCCTATTAATCTCTCTCTCTCTCTCTCTCTCTCTCTCTCTCTCTCGTTGTGGGTGTCTGTGTCATAGCTGCTTTCATGTGGAACTTAGAGAAATGGCTTTGTGGATTGGTTTTCTTCCACCTTTATGTGGGTTCTGGAGATCAAACTCAGGTCAGCCATTTTGCTTAGCAAGGACCTTTACTCCCTGAACTACTCAACTTTACTCACCAGTCCCTCAACTTTTCCTTTTTGAAATTTGCTTATTTTGTACATTTTCATATTAGTTTATCTGTGTTGACCATCTCTCCCATATATCCCCTGCCCTCCCCAAGGCAGTTTCTCTTCTGGTTCCCAGTTTCATGTGGCTTGTACATATATGAGAGGAACATCTGGTGTTTGACCTTCCAAGTCAAGTTGAATTCACTTAATATGGTTATCTTCAGTTGCATCCATTTTTCTGAATAAGATGATATTACATTTTTATGGCTGAATTCCATTTTACACACACACACACACAGAGAGAGAGAGAGAGAGAGAGAGAGAGAGAGAGAGAGACCACACCACATATTTTCCCCATTCATTCCTCTGTTGATAGACCCCTGGGTTGGGTTCACAGCTCAACTACAGTGAATTGAATCGGAGTCGACATGGACATGCAGGTGTCTCTCTGATGCATTCACTTGAAGTCTGTCTTGCGGTTTTATTGCTATAACAAAAAATGACCAAGAGCAACTTGGGGAGGAAAGGGTTTATTTCATCTTGCAACTTGTAGTCCAGCACCCAGGGAAGTCAGTGCAGGAAGGAACCTGGAGGCAGGAACTGAAGCAGAGGCCATGGTCACTGCTTACTGACTTGATTTCTCTTTTTTTTTTATTTAACCTGATTTCTTATAGAACCCATGACCAGGGGTAGTGAACTGGGTTCTCTTACATTAATCATCAATCAAGAAAATGCTCCACTATCTTCCACATAGGCCAATTTGATGGGAACATTTTCTCAATGGAGGTTGCCTCTTCTCAAATGACTCTAGCTTTTGTCCAGTTGACATAAAACTAACCAAGCACGGAGTCTTTTTGCGATTAGCCAGGTCATATGGCAGAATGGCAGTCAGAAAAAAAAAACAAGTAGCAACAGATACTGGGAAGAACATGGACGGAGGGAACACTCAGAAATAGTTGATGTGCTATAATTTAGTCCAGCAGCCGCAGAATTCAGTATGGAAGCTTCTGTGAAAACTGTAAGTCAATGTTGAGTATATACACACTGTGTTTCTCTGGGCATCAGAGAAAGCAGAATTGCTAACCCGCAAAGCAGAAAAATTGGAGTATGCGGTGTGAAAAGGCTACACCTGTATGTAGTATGTGGGCTTTATGTCCCCAGGTCTCGCTGCCACCATTAGCTCCTGGTATACTTAGTGCTGGGATGTCTGATTAGATGTTCTCCACCCCGAATTTAATAGTACTCATGTTCCCACACTGTACAGACAAAACTCTTCCTTGATGTCCTTGCTCTGTATGGAAAAGCTCCCTCTTATTTCCTTAAAATAAGAATTAAGTGCTTTTCCACAAACCCTGTGTGCAAGTGGGTACCATCTCCCAGGAAGCATCTCATAACTGCCCAGTTTTCCATTGCCACACAGGTAACCTGACATCGTAATTGGCTCAAAAGTGACACCCCATAATTTTTCTTACTAATTTTAACACAAAGAGATTCTTTATATAAACCGGGAAGTTTTTTAGTCTAATGTTCTCTTAGATGTTATAAACTATCAGTGTAAGGGATGCTTAATGCATTGATGGGTCCCAGGTTAGCCACAGCTCTGCACTATTGTAAGTTCCTTTACACAGATTAACTCCAAAGGTTTTGCTCTCGATAACTGCCCATTCCATGAAGGCTTTGGACCCCAATTCCCTTATCTGAAAGAAATGCATAATTTACCAGGAAATCAAAGTCACTGGGTACCCAATGAGGGAACAGGAGAGCAGTGATGGGCACAAAACGTTTTCTGATAGACCTGGAGGGGATATGGATCATTTTATTTAAATCCATTGTCTGGATTGGGCACAGGATCCCCTCTGTTGCAGGACACCCAGGATGTTTGGTCTGGCTCTATGCTGTGAATAGAAAGAAATTGATATTGATGAATGACTAGCACAGATGGAGGTTTTTCAGTTTTCATAGAACTTTTAACGTGAATTATTGCATTTGATATTTACAAACTGCAGGTGATGGCACTAGACTAGAAATTTCAGTTTCAAATAAACTCAATTTCATGAAGTTTCACTTCTAAACTCGAGTGGGAATGCCATATTTTGGCTCCCGCCCTAGTGGACAAAAATTGACATGTCAGTCACTGACTGATGGAAGCATGCATAGAAACCAGCAAGGCTTCCACAAAGAGGTGCCCAGGTGGGACAGGCAGAGGTTGAATTGAGCCAATGGTGGGTTGCAAGAAAGACCAGGGCAAATAGTGGTGCCAACAAAATGCGAGCCGAGTCTCAGATGCCACCGATTGTTGCTATTTGGAAATGTGGGTCCAGCTGGGGTTATCACAGTTCTTTAACTGGAATGAAGAAATTCAGATACACAGGCAAAATGTTCAAGAAGCTATTGATTAATTCTATCGATTTGTTTTTGTTGTTGTTATGGGATCAAAGGCAGAGACCTTCATGGATACTTGGCCAATGCTCTTACCACTGAGCTATACCCACAGCACCACAAATATTTAAAGCATCAAACCAGGCACACCTGTTATTTATGCATTTGCTACCTCCAGCTCAGTGTTTGAGTGACTGGTTCTTGGTGTGTGTTAAGAAACCCAAGCGGATATGAACTGTAGCACAAATTCTAACTGGTCTTAATAATAAAAATCAGGAGTCAGATATTAGGTGGTGAAAGCTGAAAGATCAGAGAAGTAAAGGAGCCAGCCACTAGAGAGACCTTTTACCTCTGCTGAATCCTCAGACTAACGTGGGCAAGATCCTGTCTACGAATCCTCAGACTGAATGCCCTGAGCTCCTGTTTTCTCCCGCCTTATATTCCTCTTTCTGCCCAGCCATACCACTCCTGTCTCCACCTCCTTAGTGCTGGGATTAAAGGCATGGGATCCCAAGTGCTGGGATCAAAGGTGTGAACTCTGTTTCTCTTTTATTTTTTGTTTGAAGACTGTATTATTATTATTATTATTATTATTATTATTAAAAATTTCCTTCTTTCAGCTCTTGATCTCCTTATGATGATTGAGCCTGGAGCTGCTGCTGCTGCTGCTGCCCTCTAGAGACTGCCAGAAGGATGACTTTCTGAGCAGGATGCCAAAGCACTAGCAAAGTTTAGGTCAGTTTAATCTCCATTTGTCTTCATTAAATCTGTGTTCAAAGGACTGACAATCAAGAGGGCTAAAGACGAGGCTTCTATGAAGACCAAACCTGGAACAGCTGTTGTTTCGGTTTGAGTCAAACAGTCTTTTATTTATTTTATTTTTTCAAATCACAGTTTGAAGACCATTAAACAATGTGAATTGTCTCACCAAAAGAAGGACTACTTGTTCTTTGTTCAGACTTTCAGTTGACCTGCTCTCCCCCTCACAGAGGACAGCCTGCTTTACTCTGTTTGGCTGAAATATTAATTCAAACAAAATCACCCTGAAAAAAAGTAGAATAATCTTTATGTGTATGCATGTCCACTGTGGCCCCATCATGCCATCGCTGGTGATGCAGCAAGATACCACACTCTCCGTTGAAAGTTTGCTCCGGCCACTAAAAAGCTGTGCAGACTCAGACGCTTGGCTCCGGATTCCTATTGGATGGTTCTGTTCTGCTGTCCCTTCAGAGCAAAGACAGATCCTTATGTGCTAATACTGCGGCTGCAGAAATTGCTCAGCTGCTCTCCAATGCAGTCCATGGGCTTAGGATGATAAATGGATATGAAAAAACAAATGGTTTTTCCTTCCACGGAAAAGAAGTTTCTTTTTATTATTATTATTATTTTCCCTTTTCTTTATTATTATTGAAAATTTCCACCTCCTCCCCTCCTCTCATTTTCCTCCCCCTCCCCCCATTCCCCCTCCCTTTCCAGTCCAAAGAGCAGTCAGGGTTCTCTTTTAGACTGATTCAATCTCATATGGCCCAGGGTAGTCTTGAGCTCACAGAGATCCATCTGCCTGTATCCCCCAAGTGCTGGGATTAAAGGTGTGTGGTACCACTGTCTGGCCTCTAGAACTAACTAGTGTGGCTAGGTCTGCACTCTGAACTTCAGGCAAGCTTGATTTGTTAGATCACAAATAAAATATCACCATAATACACAGGTCTAAATCAGTTGGTTTATCAAACTACACTGAATGCACTCAGGTGTGTAGAAAGGTATTTATTTTGAAAGTTTCATATTTGTAGTTTGGGGCTGGAAGTGCTCAAATATCTACTAACAGGGAATTAAGTACATGAACTATAGTAGTCATATTTAACAGACTGCCACGTGGCCATCAGAAATTATGGCGTAATTTAGGAAAGACGCCCTGGATATATAGTCAAACCTAAACATTTTAAGACATCATGATAATTACTGTTCCATCAGACAAAAGGATTTAGTGACTGTCCCCAAGAGGGCCTGGTGCCTGGGTTTACACACACACACACACACACACA
>LOEQ01001100.1:0-13827 GCA_001685075.1 Bramus lutescens | reverse complement strand
CCTCCCTCCCTCAACCATTACATTCTCCACAGGACTTTTATCACCTGACATTGTAATTATCCTTGGTGGAACTAAGTGCACAGTAACTTTTCAATTTGACTTACTCTCTCTATTTACAAACTGATCTACTGTTTAGGGTCTCTATAAAATTTCAAAAAATCAAAAAAAATGGCCTTCCAAGGATAAGGAACATAAAATTCAGCATTATCTGAAAGGCCAAGGCCATGGAACACTTAAAGCTGCAACTGTCAATGCCACAGGGGCCTCAGTAACTGTGTCACTGCACATCTGCAAGTATTCTTTGACATTTATTTATGGTCCTGAGACTGAACACGGGGCTTTTCACCTCTTAGGCAAGTGCCTTTTAAATGATCTCCACCCCACCCTGTGTGTGTGTGTGTGTGTGTGTGTGTGTGACAGAGTATGTGTGTTTGTGTATGTATGTGAGGTATGTGGGGGGGGTTATGTGTATGTATGTGGTGTGTGTATGTGTATGTATGTGGTGTGTGTATTTGTGTGTGTATGTGGTGTCTATGTGTATGTATGTGGTGTGTGTGTGTGTGTACGCCACCATAAACTGAGATACTCAGGCTCTGTACACACCAGATGCAAAGTGAAGGTGTAGCCAGGTGAAGCCAGAAGCCGGAGTTCGAGAAGTGTGGGAACTGCAGTTGGGGATAGAAGGAGCATAGGAGGGTGACCCCAAGGACCATGAGATGGATGCCAGCAGCATCTGCTCCATCTGACCTGTATCTGAACATTCCAGAGTTATAAATGAAGTTCACGGCTGATAAATAGTGTTCTGGTCTCCCATGGTGACAAATACACCTTCAGAAGCATCTGGAGAGCCAGGCAAGGGTGCAGAATTATCAGACTACACCCAAGACTTGGCTTTGACATCTGCCACCTCAGTGAGAACCAACTTTGGCCAAAATTTCTTTCCTGGTCTCTTTTGGCCCTCAACTCCTCCCTGATCATGAGACTGCATATGCCACTGGGAAGAAGGACCCTTAGAGGGGTTCCCTGGGTGTTCTGCAGCAGCTCTGGCCTCACCTATTCCAGAGCTGGACATCCTCAGAAATGGAAAAGGGATGGGGGTACATAGACCTGAGGTGGGTTTGCCCCATCAACTTTGCCTGCTTTGGAATTTGGCTGCAACAGATACTGATAACCCCCAAGGCACCCTCACAGTACCCATAGTACACTGGGAGGCCTCCCATGAGCAAAGGCAAGAATGAGTGGCCTTTCCTGGGGTTTGGTCATTGGAATCTCAGAGTTCAAGCCTGCTAAAGGGCTGCACTCCTGACAGGAATGAGCAGGTAATGCCGTTTAATCTTGTGTTGGGTGTTCGGGAACTTCTACACTGTCCCCTGAGGTCTCCAAAGGAAGAAAACCCCATCTGTCCACGTTGGTTTACATGTTCATCCAGGTACCACTTCTCCATATCTCCCTTCCTGTCTCCATGCCATGTCTTCTCTGGTGGTTCCCATGAGATGCCTGGACTGCTGTCCATAAGGGTGACAAACTTCACCCTTATGACAAATACCTGTCTGGTCTACCAGGCACATTGTCCTGTGGGAGTAGAAATGAGGCCAGACCTCTGAACAGTGGGGCCTGGCCTAGTACAGCACCTCCTGCCCCTCAGCAAGAGCCCCATAAGTAATACCTGGAATTAGTGTCATACGAAGTTAGATTATTTTGAATTTTCACTTATTATTATATTATTCTTTCTTGTGTGTGGCAACTGGTTTTTCCCAAACAAAAGTAATCAGTGCTTAGACATGGTTAGAGATGAGGTGTGAACACCAGACTGTTTCTGACTTGCCAAGAGATGCAGCAGAGAGGGAAGGAGATAACAGAAGGAGATAACAGAGCGATGTCCAGTTTCTTTCTCCAAGCCCAGAACTGGAAGAAAGCATGGTGGATGCTCTTAGAAAAGCAGCAAGTGGAATCAGCTTTGTCCGGGACCCAGTAGAAACTCTGTTCAGATCCCTGGAGGACAAGGCAGAGCCTCCTGGGACACACTGGATTTGTGGACTTTCTGAAGCATATGTGTGTGTGTGTGTGTGTGTGTGTGTCTGTGTGTGTGTGTGTGTAAACAACAGGGTATAGCTAACAAATTCAGAGCAAGAATTTGAATAGAAGAAGGACACAGGGAAACTCCTGGGTGGAGCCCTGTTGCAGGTTTTAGAGAAGTTCATGCACAAACATGCATGAGTCATGCATGTGCAAGCCAAGTTAGAGCTCAAGCATGGACGTGGAGAAATGAGCATATCTTCAGGGAGGTTTCTCCAGGGAAGGACACTTTTCCACAGGCCTCTGTAAAGCCCCTGAAGTCTTCCAGCCTGGCCGTGGAGCGCCAGCCCCAGTGAGTCCCAGCCCTATGCAGGTGTTCCTCGTCAACATGACGTGAGTGTTGACACGGTGTTTTGGCAGGAAACAGACATGTCGGCTTCCATACAGAGCCGCCCAGTTCTCATGTTTATCCTCATCTGAAGTGACACTCCCGGCTGAGCATGGAGATAAAATGGCACTTTTAAAACCAATTTTCAAGTGTTTCGACTTCAGTAAAGTGCGGATCACATTAAAATGATGGGAAATTTAATTTGTCACTGATTCAGATGTCACAAGATCAGAGAATTGTAAGCGTTCATTGAGAATTCCAATTAGCCTTGCTCATCAGAGATCAGTATTTCTTATCCAAGCAGGTTCCCTGTCCTTATGTCCAGGCTCCATATAGATTAAACAGAATTCTCAGGGTGAGACCCAGGCATCTGGTTATTTTTTCAGCCAGCCCCAGCATAAGGTAAGAGAGGATGCTGAGCACGCTCAGATGAATTTGTCCTTTAAAGAGGAAATGTCATGACATGTGCCTGAAAACATTTTGGGGGGTGTTTTGTTTAATGAGGATGAAGAGAGGATCCATTTTAAAGCTTTCAGGTTATTTGAACTTCAGAGTGAAGGGAATTTCTGGAAATTTGAGCAGATGAGGCACCCTGTACAGTATTCACTCTTATAAGTACATATGTACACACATGTGTAAACACACATGCACACACACATGTCATACACACACATGTATAAATCCACTCACACTCACATGTGCTTATACACATGCATACTCATGTGCACACACATATGTACATGCATGCATGTGCATATCTAAGTGTGCTCCCGGGTATATGCATGCATGCACATGTCCATACATTTACACACACATGTATACATGCGCTCTTACACTCACATACACTCAGATATATGCATACACACATACACATACATACACATGTATGCTCCTACACATATGCATACATTCTTTTTTATACCCATACACACACTCAGGCACATACATACACACATATGCACATGTGTACAGCATATTTAGTCTCAGAGATAAGATTGGATGTCTGTCCTCTTAGTAAAATGTGCCTGAGAAGGAGCCACATGATGGATTCAGAGTCCTAGACATGAAGGTAGCAAAGGCCCCTGAAACTTTTCCCAGAACTAACCAGGTCTAACACAGCAAAACTGATGCTGTATTTTAAAGTCAGTCAGAGAACCTTGGGTACAACACAGAGTTCTCAGAAACAGGTGGATGAGCTCCCCAGACTGATCTCTCTTGGCATAGTCTTGCCATGCATTCACTGCATCTGGTTTTCAAGAGTGTTGCATGCACTGAGTGAATTCTCTTCAAAGTGCATATGAAAATTAAGCGATCTGCACCGACCACTGCCATCAGCTCAACTGCCCTCGACCCCGAAGACAATCATAATCTTCTTGTTTCTGAGAGGTGGTAAGTTTGGTACATTGCACACATGTCTGCATTTAACAGTTTCTGTGAACTTGGAGCCTACATGATGCTTCTGAATGCTCTTCCATTACCTGCCGCGTGCTCGCTCTTCCAGATGGATGGAGAAGACTCCCCTCATGGCATTCCTCACATGTCGCATCCCTACTGTCAATCCAGCACTATTAATTCCATTATTTCTCAGTGGGTGGACATTCTGGCTGCTTCTAGCCCTTCATTCCACACACAAGGACAGACTATCACTAGAGATGGCTCCATGACGGAAGGGAGCCCAGGTGAGATGCTTGCACAACTGGGAGCTGGCCAAAGCAACTGAGCCAGAGTCACCTGTCTGGGACTTCGTTCTGGATACCCCCAGGGTCTCTCAGTTCCCCTATGTGGCTAAGGTCATAGGGTCATGAAGATCAAGGGGAAAACAGACTGGTATTCCGCATACTTCTAGCATCCTATTGGCTAGAGAAGACCACATGGCCAAGTTCAGCTCTCCTGTGTGATGCTCACCTGTTGGAAGGCTAGGTGAAGTTCCGACTTTTATAGACAACACCATTAAATTTCCCTGAAAACTCCAGCAATTAACATTATCCCTGCTAACAAATTTTAAACCTCATATCCCAAATCAATGTCATAGTAAATGTTAATTTTATAAACTTGACAATATTATGGCTGAAACTGTCTTTTAAATCCTCATTTCATTCATCACTAGTAGGAGTAAAAAATCATTTCTTATATGCATTTTGGTAAATCATAATTCATCTTCATTTTTTTCAGTATTGGGATGAACCCAGCATCTTACTGATGCCAGGCAAATGTCTACTGCTGACCTACACGTCCAACCCCCTTTGTGCTTTTTATTTTGACACATGGTCTCACCAAGCTCCCTTGAACTCATACTGTAGCCCAGCCTGGCTTTGCAATCCTCCTGCCTCAGCTTCCCAGTTAGCTGGGATGACAGACCTGTGCCATCAGCGCTGGCTCTGATTCTTTTTCTTTCAATATTGTTTTAATTTTTTTTTTCTGTTCGGAGGCAAGCTCGTTGCATAGTTTGCCAGTGTCTCTCTGTATAGTGAATTGTTCCTAACTTCTGCTTTAATATACATTGCCTGTTCTGGGATTCTAGACTTGGGATGTGGCCTGCACTTTGGTCAGCTCCCTCTTCTCTTCATCTGCCACTTTAAGGCTGACCCATGTTTCAGGGTGTCACTGCCTGGCTGCTTCTGGCCGCATCGCGATTCCTGTAGTGTTCACACACTCTGCTGCATCCCCCAGCACCCTGCTACACAATCGATGACACAAGGTCAGCCACTGCCCACTTTTCTCTGTGTTCCTTCATGAGAACACTTCCGGAAGGCATCTCAGAAGTGACTGTGGGGACGATAGATTTGCAGCCTAGATGTGAGCAACTCCTGATTGCTGCAGCATCCTAAGGGGCACTATCTTCTGCATGTGCTGGCTTTCTTGCTGTATTGTTCACTTTTCTCAGCTTAGTATAAACAGCCCCTGGGGTTCCATGTTCTTCCACTGCCCCTCAGGAGATGACTGACTATGTGTTTTTCCAGGAAGGTGTGAATCAGAACCAGATGGCCATGCCTCATGCAACAGTCCCTTCCCTGCAGCAAGGCTCTTCGATGGGGTGTGTCCAGGTGTCTACAGAGCATCCCCGACCTGGGTAGCTAGACAGCCAGTCTCCTTCCTATCCACGCTCCTCCTCAGTGGAGTCTCTACGCAGCAACAGAAGGACTCTGCGAAATCCTATCCCATCCATGTTTGCGAACCCTAGTGGGCTCTCACCTCACCCAAGAGAAGTAGCAATGTCTCTGTACCTCCTGCACACATTAAGCTATGAGGCCTCCACCGTGTGGTTCCTCCCTCACCTTCTTACTCTGCTCCCTCATCCCCTCTTGGCTTAGCTCTCTGGGGCATCATCGTGCTCCTTCTCAGAGCACAGAGTGAGCACTTTCAGGATCAGTCTCAAATCCAGCATACCAGGTGCTGCTTTTTATTTCACATCCTGCTCCAGGATGCATTCTTCCTCACAGTCACGTTCTCGTTTTTCCTTTTTAATTCAGTCTGAATCCCTAGCCCTTGGGACCCTGCCACCCACATTCAAGGCAGATCTCTCTCTTCACTTAATCTTCGCAGGAAAAGCTCTCATAGGTACATACCAAACGTGCCTTATTAATGTCCCGTGTTTCTTTTTTAATTTAATTTTTTTTATTCTTTTGATAATTCTACACTGAGTATTTACTTCATCCCCCACCAGGCAACCCCTCCTGGGTCTCCCACTTCTCCTAATTCATGTTCTCTTTTTTAATTATTATTCTTAAATGTTTCCACATGTACATTTTCTATGTTGTTCATTAATATATCCTAAATACTCCAGTATCTTCTGTACCCATTGTACTGAATACTGACAGGAACATGGTCAGTATTCAGGTTAATGACAAAAGCAAATTCCACCTGACCCCACCTCCCTGGAACTCTAGATTCTGGTCTTGGCTCCTAGGTGTTCAGCCAGTGGAGTCCCTTTCTCTGGCATTCTGAAATCAAGATACTTCTATAGTAGCTAATGGCCTTAGAATGGATACAAACATTTTAAGACAGACTAAACCTTCCAATTCTGTCCCTCTTGATAAAAAGGGAATGGTCCCCAGCAGAACTGACAACAACTGAAGTTGTTCATCCTTAACAGTGATTGGTTGTTGCAATTAGGTATTTTAGAGAATTGGTTTAGAAGACTCAGCTCATACTGGCTTTAGAAAGTTGCTTAAGTTTTGTTTATGGCCATCACACTTTTAAGAAGAATGCCAACTTTGTTTCCCTTGTACCTGAGATATAAATGGGTTAAATTTAAATTTTAATTTTAATACCATTTTAAATGGTGGTGTTTTTCTGAGTTTCTCAAGCCTGGTCTTCTTTCGATTGTACTGAAACATCTGCGGTCATTTAGAAGGTCCAACTTGGAAACTGTCTCATGGGATATTAATTCAGCAAAGTTAGACATGTGCTATTCCTAATTGAGAGAGTGCTAACCATAGCATAGGACTGAATAGAAAGGGTCGTTCATGAGTCCTAAGTCATGCTGGCAAGATCAAGTCAGAGTGGCCCAGCTCAGGGTCCTACTCACTTCTTCCATTTTAATTTCTGTTGCTGGGATAAAGCGTCCTGACCAAAAGCAACCTAGTGAGGAAAGGGATTGTTTGGCTTAGAATTCCAGGCTAGTATCCATAACTGAGAGTTGATGAAGGCAGGAATGCAAGCAGCCGGTCACATTACATCGACAGTCAAGAGTAGAGAGAAATAAACAGATCTTGCTTGCTCTCATACAGTATTCTCTTGCCTTATGAAGATCAGGACCCCCCTTTCCTGGGGAATGGAGCCTCCCACAATGGGCCTCTGTCTCTTCTTATACCAACTAGCAATAAGACAGCCCCCCACAGATGTACCCAATGGCCAAACTGATCAAGACAGTTGTTGATTGTCTTCTTAGGTGATTCTAAATTGTAGCAAGTTGATGTTTAAAACTCACGAGCACAACACCCAAGTGATTGTCACCTAAGCAACATGTGGAACACACAGAGGAGAGATATGGTCTGTGAGGAGTTGTACGGGATTTGTGTAAGGGACCCATGATTATATTTAAGTATAGCCTCAGTCACTTGATTGAACCATGGACTCCCACGTGTTCTTCTTCATTTTCATTGCTACCACCATTGCTTCTCACCATGATGATTCCTGACAAAAAGGAGTTGGCACACATTTCCAAAGGTATTCTGCACACATGTGGACATGCACATATGCAGACTTGCATGCATGTAGTTATGCAAATTAGTCACCATCTATTTATTGGCACAGAATCATTCAGTTGGTATTTGTGGGTTGGAAACCAGGCATGTTACATGCCCTGTGATATGGAGGGAAGATTCAGTCAGCAGAGAAAGCAATCATTCACCCCACACATTCTCCAAATATCCTCACAGAAAACTGGCAAAGGATGAAAAGCTACCCGCAGACAGCTGCCTCTCAAACTCAACTTCTTATGATCCATAAGTCAGAAGTATGTCCACATAGCTTTACTACAGATGAAAAATTATGAGGATTTTAGCCATTGGCTAAATCAAGGAAAGGGAAAGGCAGATGTGGCTCAGCAGTTAAGACCACTTGATGTTTTCTCAGAGGAACCAAGTTTGGTTCGCAGCATCCACGTCAAGTGGCTCACAATTGCCTGTAATTCTGTAGCTCCAGAAGATCTGACACTCTCTTATGGTCTCTGTGGAAACCCACACTAATGTGAACACTTTCACACATAGATGCACCATAAATGTATTTAAATATAATTTTTTTAAATCAAGAAAAGTTTGCATTTGGTCTTTTCTGGATATGTCAACAAATGTCCAGTATTCCAGAAAAGTCCTGCCAGTTCACACACAATCACACTCCTGGCTCTGGGAATGGTAGAAGTCTTTGATTGCCTTGCTGTGCCTTTCAGAGCGGTTACATGCTCATTTGCATATCAAAATCTATGCTGTCTTATTATGACTCTTTCCTCCTGTTTTTCCTCTTTAATATGAGAAGTTATTGTATTTCCTTTGCATTATGCATGCAGATAATCATGTCATCTATGAGTTTTGTCTTAGAGATGAAAGAGGTCAACATAGCATCTTTGTTATAGAAGGTTGACACTGGGCCCAATTAGTTTGAGATAAAAATCAACAACTGTCTTCAAGTCTGACCAAATTATCTCCCTTTTCTCTCCTTTAGAAATGTCCTTCATATCTTCTTAAAAAATGAGAACATAATTTGTGCAAAGAAACTTTTCCTTTTTCCAGTTTTTGACTGTTCATATGCGTGTAAAGTATGTTTTTGCATGTGTGTAGACATACGCATTTGTGGAGGTGTGTGTGCACATGCATTTGGAGGCTGAGGTTGATCTTAAAACTCACCCTCAGTCACCCACCTTATGCATTGAGGAAGGTCAATTTTCCTGACCTGTGTTCTACAGGCCGTGGTCATTGCCATGGACATCTGAATGGACATAATGAGAGGCCAGACCAAACTCTGGATCCTGACAGTGGTCAAGAGACCTCAAATTGAGCCCCTACTAAGAGTCAGGTCTACAGACAACAGTGTCAGGGACTTTATTTGATGCCATCAGTTTCTCTGTTGCTCTGCGAATATTTATCTCTGAGTTTGTGTGCAACCCTAATCAGCGAGTGATTACAGTCGCATTACCCCACTGATCGGCTGATGTAAGAACTAAGGGAAGCAAACTATCTGAAGTATTGGACATGCACATAGTGTCATGGTTCATGGCCCAGAGCAAGCACCACACAACTGGTATATTCACTGTCTTAGGACCTATAAGCATTCAGGCATCTGTCAAAGTGTTACACTGTTACTACACATCTGGACACTGTTTGTCCCAAAGCACAGTGTTACAATGCAGATGCTTTTAGAAAGCATTATTCAGGAGGCAACAAGAAGGCTCAACCAGTAAAGGTGCTTGCTGCCAAGTCTGATGACCTTAGTTTTATCTCCAGAACCCACATGGTGGAAGGAGAGAGGAGGAAAGAGGAGGGAGGGGAATGAAGAGTCTAACTATAGCCCAAGTTAGGAAGACAAACAAATGGTTGACTTTACTACCTGCCCAGAGTGCATAGAGACTAGCCTTGCCTAGACAACTGGTTGATCTTATTTCTTAGCGTGTATGTTTGGGGGAAACAGGGGAAAAGGAAGAGATGTTCTCAATCAGGAACAGGACAAGGTTGTCCACTCTCTCCATATCTATTCAATAGAGTACTTGAGGTTCTAGCTAGAGCAATAAGACACCAAAAGGAGATCAAGGGGATACATATCAGGAAAGAAGAAGTCAAACTCTCACTATTTGCTGACAATATGATAGCATACATAATTGACCCCAAACATTCTAACAGGGAACAACTACAACTCATAAACACCTTCAGTGATGTAGCAGAATACACAATTAACTAAAAAAAATCAGTAGACCTTCTATATATAGATGATAAACAGACTGAGAAAAAAATCAGAGAAGCAGAACCCTTCAAAATAGCCACAAATAACATAAAATATTTTGTGGTAACTCTAGCCAAACAAGTGAAAGACCTGTATGACAAGAACTTTAAAACTTTGCAGAAAGAAATTGAAGAAGACACCAGAAAATGGGAAGATCGCCCATGCTTTAGGGTAGGTAGAATTAATATAGTATAATTGACAATTTTACTGAAAGCAATCTACAGATTCAGTGCAATGCCCATCAAAATCCCAGCAAAATTCTTCACAGACCTCAAAAGAACAATACTCAACTGTATATGGAAAAACAAAAAACCCAGGGTAGCGAAAATAATCAGTACAACAAAGGAACTTCTGGAGGCATCACAATCCCTAACTTCAAACTCTACTATAGAGCTATAGTACTGAAACCAGCCTGGTATTGGCATAAAAACAGAGAGAAGGACCAATAGAATCAAAGACTTGGATATCAATCCACACAATTACAAACACCTGATTTTTGACAAAGAAGCTAAAAACATAAAATGGAAAAATGAAAGCATATTCAACAAATGGTGCTTGCATACTGGATATCAACATGTAGAAGAATGCAAATAGATCCATATCTATCCCCATGTAGAAAACTCAAATCCAAATGGATCAAAGACCTCAGCATAAAACCAACCACACTGAACCTCATAGAAGAGAATGTGGGAAATATACTTGAACACATTGGCATAGGAGATCATTTCCTAAATACAACCCCAGTAGTGCAGACATTGAGAGCATCAATTAATAAATTGGGCCTCCTGAAACTGAGAAGCTTCTGTAAAGTGAAGGACATTGTCAACAAGACAAAATGGCAGCCTACAGATGGGAAAAGATCTTCACCAACCCCACATCTGACAGAGAACTGAGCTCCAAAGAATACACACACAAAAAAAACTCAAGAAACTTGACATCAAAAGAACAAATAACCTAATTTAAAAAGTGAGCTACATACCTAAACAGAGAACTGTGAACAGACAAATCTTAAATGACTGAAAGACACTTAAGGAAATGTTCAGCATCCTTAACCATCAGAAAAATGCAAATCAAAACAACTGAGATTCCATCTTACACCTGTCAGGATCGAAGATCAAAAACACTAATGACAGCTTATGTAGGAGAGGATGTGGAGTAATGGGAACACTCCTCCATTGATGGGGGGAGTGTAAACTTGTACAGCCACTTTGGAAATCATTATGGTGATTTCTCAGAAAATTAAGAAACAATCTACCTTAAGACCCAGCAATACCACTTTTGGGTATATACCCAAAGGATGCTCAATCATACCACAAGGGCATATGCTTAACTATGCTTGGAGCAGCATTGTTTGTCATAGCCAGAACCTGGAAACAACCTAGATGACCCTCAACCAAAGAATGGATAAAGAAAAGATGGTAATTTACATAATGGAGTACTGCACACTGGTAAAAATAATAACATCTAGAAATAAGGTAACCCAAACCCAGAAAGACAAGTATGATATGTACTCACTCATAAGTAGCTTATAGACATAAAGCAAAGAAAAAACATTCTATAGTCCAGAACCCCAGAGAACCTAGACAACAATGAGGACCCTAAGATAGACATACGTGGATCTACATAGGAAGAAAGGAAAGACAAGTTATCCTGAGTAAATTGGGAGTGTGGAGGTCACACAGGAGAGTAGAAGGGGAGGGGAGTAAAGGATGGGAGCAGAAAATGTATAGCTCAATAAAAACAATAAAATCCTTTCTTAAAAAAAAGAAGAGCTGTCCTCTAACCCCTGTATATGCACTGGCATATGTGTAAAAATTAAGTAAATATATACCATTTTAAAAAGTAGTTGGTTTCTAAGAAACACCTAAGCCATATACTGGTGAATTAGTATAGACATATTAAAGGAGAATAGTTTTAAGAGAAGAAAGTAAGACAGGATGATTTACTTTGTCAAGCAACTCATTTTAAAGCCTAAATGCCACTGTTGGGTTACCTAGAGTGCCTCCAAACAAGCAGAATTCATGGGCCAGCATTGGCTCAGTGGTCTCTTGTGCAAATGTGTGATTGATTCAACATGTATCTGTTGTGTTGACTCAGTCAGTGCTGTAGTCATGGATGTTTGGATTGAATCATTTAGCATCACAATCGTGTATCTAATGGATTGAACACTGAGGGTTATAGATGTTTATCTAAGGGGTTGACTCACTCAGGGTTAGAGCTGTTTATCTAACAGGTTGACCCACTCAGGGTCATGGTCATGTATCTGAGGGATTTGACCCTCTCAACATCACAGTCATGTATCTGAGGGGTGACTCACTCAGAATCATTGTCGTGTATCTGAGGGGTGACTCACTCAGGGCCACAGTCATGTATCTGAGGGCCTTACCCCTCAGGAGCATTGCCCATGTATCTGAGGGGCTGGCCCATTCTATGTAGTCCACAGTTCTATTTAGTCGCTGCTTTGTAATGGACAGGTGGAAACAGTGCTGAATGAGCAGTCACTAGCCACGGCTTCTCTGTGCTCACCGACCAGGGCTCCATCTCTAGTGGGCATCTGATCATGAACTGGATAAAGTCACCTCTCCTATCTTATGTCATAAAGATCCTGATAATGGCTGGAGAGGTGGCTCAGCAATTAAGAGACTCTTCCTGCTCTTTCATGGGACCTGAGTTTGATCCCCAGCACCCACATTAGACAGATAACAACCTTTGTAACTCCACCTCCAGAGGATATGATGCCCTCTTATGGGTTCCTTGGACATTGCGCACACACACACACACGCACACACACACACACACACACAAAACACACACACACGGTTCTAATAATGTTGAACATTAGAGATGTTGGCTTCCATGCATGGGGTGGGAATCCCAACCCACAAACAAATTGCTTTTATAGTCAAAACTAAAAATTTGGTCCCTTGATCAATAGCCCCTCCTTATGAACTGTCAATAGAGAGACCGGAGAAGGTACCTTGTTTGATCGCCTAGGAATAACAATTGATTTTTTAATACCAGTCCACATTTAGATCCAGCTTGAGTCACATACTAGACTCAAGGTAGACAGCCATACTCTATCCCTCTTCCAAACTGCATAGTCAATACCCTTTCTTTTTGCTCAATGTGTCTTATAAAAGGCAGGAAAGGGAACATGACCCTAGTCAAAATACTGTCAGGGGGCAAGCAATTCACAGAGGTTTGGCCTTGTATCCAGCAGACACCCTGGGGTTACAGTTCCAAGTTTCTGGGTAGCACAATGTGAAATGTTTCCCATGACTCCACTTTGGCGGTGCACCTGCAACTTTGATCATCGGCAGAGACAACAAATGACAGCGTTGAAATGATGTAGATGTGCTGGCCAGAGTTTGCCACTGCACTTTCTAAAACCTTATTTCCTCCTTACACCTGATTGCCCAGGTGGGAAGCCAAGCCTTTGGCTCTTTGTAATTGAAAGCTTTGTATTACATTTTAGAAGCATGCCAGGACTGCTCTGGAGTTACAGACAAGGAGAGCTATGCCAGGGCAGGCATGCTGAATAGTGCCTTCACTCTTGGGACAGATGGATGCAGTGTTTGGGACAGACAGAGCAGGTACAACAGTGGTCGCTTGAGTCATGGCTGGAAGGAACAGTCTCTTCTCTTAGTGACTTCCAGATTTTATATTCCCACATTCCTGCATCGGTGGCTCTTAGGGGTTGACTTTGTCTTCAGACATCTGGAAAGTAGGTTGAAACAGATTGTTGGCACTCCTGGGAAATCAAAAATAATTATTAGTACATACTTATTGTTCAAAGTGATGGTTACCATAATAACATTGTCACTCAAATACATTATACACTTTAACCATGATGCCCTACTACTGTTTCCTGTCTCTTTTCTACATTTCCACCCCATTTGTGAGTTTTCTTCTTCCAAAAAGGTACCCCTCCAACTTTCAAGCTCTCTCTCTCTCTCTCTCTCTCTCTCTCTCTCTCTCTCTCTCTCTCT
>LOEQ01001099.1:195822-206813 GCA_001685075.1 Bramus lutescens | reverse complement strand
TGCCAGCACCAGTTGTTAAATATGCTTTCTTTTTTCCATTTGATATTTTTTGCTGCTTTATCGAAGATCAGGTGTTCGAAGATGTGTGGATTGATATCCAGGTCTTCTATTCAGTTCCATTGGTCCTCCTCAGACAAGATTCTTAATCCTCTGTCCCAGAGGAAGCTGTGAGGAGGCGTGGCCTAATTCAGGTTATGAGATCAGGCCAAAAGTTGCAGACCTATGTTCTAATAGGTGGAATTGTACTTTGTTCTGTCATTAGTACCCCGGCTGGTCACCCATCTCCCTAGAAAAAGGGAATACAACATGAAGGCAGAGAGATTACTTGAATCTAGGAGTTCCAAGCAGCTCAGCATTGTTGCCCAAATACTGTGTGTCTAGAGGTTGTGTGAACAAGAGTACAGATGGTACACATACTTTGGAGTGGACACTCATTATTCCTTTAGATTGCTTAACCTCTAGCCTCCTTCTCCATGCTTAAAGCATTCTCTGTGCATGTTTCAGTGGAAAGCAGCAGTTTCTCCTCCCACTGCTAAAGCAAAAATCCACGTGCTTACTTTCCCAGTCCTAAGGCAGCTAAGACAAGGAAGGGCAAGCTACCTCCACTTAGATCAGGTGCTAATAATGGGAGAATCAAGATCTCACAAAAGATTCTGGAGCGGAGCAGGCTCTACTGCCCAGTGTCCTACAGATGATGGGGTCTGGCTTGAGTCATACCTTTGGATGTGGCTCTGACTGTGCCTGACGCCTCTCAACCTGTTCAACTCACAAACTATCTCTTAGAGTGTTCCCTGATTCATTGAGTTCATCCCCCACCCCCACCCCGCAGTTTTTCATGACAGGGTTTCTCTGTGTAACAATACTAGCTGTCCTAAAACTCACTCTGTAGACCAGGCTGGCCTCGAACACACCAAGATCCACACGATGCACTGTCAACTAAGGATCATGACTGATGCAATGTTTCTTTTACTTTTTCTTATTTTTTAGTTTATTCATTTTATTTTATGTGTATTTTGTCTGCACGGATGTGCACCATATGCATTCTTGGTGCCCTCAGTAAAGAGGGTACTGAATCCCCTGGAATTGGAATTACAGATGGTTGTGAACCACCATGCGGGCCCTGGGAACTGAATCCAGGTCCTATGCAAGAGCAACAAGTGCTGTTAAGTGGTTGAGCCTTCTATCCAGCCCTGATGCAATTTTTCATTGAGTGAATCAGAGATAGCAAAACCCCAAATTAATTATACAAATCTAGTTATTTCATTTTTGTTTTGGTTTGGTTTTTTGGTTCCCCCACCAAATATTTACTTATTGATTATAGAGAAAGTGTTCTGGCATGTATTCCTGCATGCCATAAGAGGGTACCAAATCTCATTATAGATAGTTTTGAGTCACCATGGGGTTGCTGGGAATTGAATTCAGGACCCCTGGAAGAACAACCAGTGCTCTTAACTTCTGAGTAATCTCTCCAATCCAGTTTTTTTATTTCTCAAGACAGGTTTTCTCTGTGTAGCTCTGGCTGTCCTGGAACTCACTTTGTAGTTCAGGCTGGCCTCAAACTCACAGAGATAAGCTTGCCTCTATCTGCTGAGTGCTTGGATTAAAGGCATAAGACACCACCATCCAGCTCCTTTCATGCTGGTTAGATTTTTGGCAACTTGACACAGCTGAGGTGATTGGAGAGGAGGAAACTTCAATTGAGAAACTGCCTCCATAAGATCAGGCTTTGGGGTTAGAGAGATGATGGCTCAGTGGTTAAGAGCACTGCCTGCCCTTCCAAAGGACCCAGGTTACCTCTGGAGGAGAGGGAGGAGAGAGAGAGAGAGAGAGAAGAGAGAGAGAGAGAGAGAGAGAGAGAGAGAGAGAGAGAGAGAGAGAGGACTTGCATGTTATGTTGACTTTACAGGAAAAGGAACTTTCTTTTCTTTCTTAAGATTTATTTCATGTGTTTTTATTTTATTAGTGTTTTGCTTGCATGTGTATCTGTATGCCATGTGTGTGCAGTGCCCATGGAGGCAAGAAGAGAAGATCAGATCCTCCGGAAGTAGAATTACAGATGTTTGTGAACTACCACGTGGGCATAAGGAACCTGGGTGCTCTGAAGAGCCATCTCTCCAGCCCCTCACATTCCACTGCACTGGCTAGTGAGAAGAGTTTTGTAGTCTTCCAGAACTGGGGTGGAAGTGTTTGTCAGTGGTTTAACTTTGGCTTTAAGTGGGAAGAGGTGTTGGGAAAGGCTAAGAAACAGTGAAATCTGACAAGAAATGAGGATGAAAAAAACAGAAGGGAGGGGAAGAGGGTGGGCAGTTCCCCACCTCCGCCTCTGCTAGGGCCTGGCCCTTTCCTTTGAAGTTGCTCTAATGTTTTCTTCAAATACTTAGCTACTGCAGCTTCCCTTCTCATTAGAGGAGGAAAGGAAAGCAAACACAATTACCGGCAGAGGAGTAATCCCTGGAGCCAAGATGAGAAAGCCACACAGAATGGTCTCTGTTTGAAAGGGGTAATTCTGGTGTTGTAACCTGCTAAGTCACCCAGATCTTAATGCTCTGACCTTCAGACAACAATCTTTCCTTCCTTCTCAACTGTCCCCTCTCTGGGATCCTAATTGGTCACTGTGATGATTAAAACCAGCAGGGTCTCTCCAACCTCAGGGAAGTCTTGAGAGTGAGCTTAAATTCTAAAGAGCAGCATTTCTGGCTATCTATTTTATGTATTTCTTCCTCTCAGTTCTTTCCTACTTAAGAGATTTCCCTGAGCTACAAAGTAATGGTGAATACTGTTAAATAAAATTTGTGGGAGTTCATAGATTTGATCACCTGCCTTAAACTTAATAGTCCAGACCAGTAGAGAATGTAATGCCTGTCACCAACCTTCTCTTGGCTCTTGGAGACCCACAACTGGGTGACCGGCCTGGCTGTGGCCAATACTTTTGCTGTCTGTGTCTCACTTTTGTTCCTACAAATGTTGTCTGTTGATGTGTTTGTGAGATTGTCTTGGCAGAAATGAATACAGTCCAAAGAGACTCTTGCAATTAATTGAAACTGGAATTCCCCCAGAAAGGGGGAGAGAAAGGCAGAAGCTTGGTGCAGCCCGGGGAGGAGCTTGTCTCCAGGAAAGAGATTTCACTGTTCTGACACTGTCAAACCAACTTATCCTTTGTGAGACAGGGGCTCAGGGACTCAGGCAGTGACAGGCGGATGGTGAACAGGGCTCCGTCCTGCCCAGGACTGCTTAGCTCTCTATGCACGCCTCTTGTTTAAACCTAAACTTCATGTCAGGACCTCAAAGATTAACTTAGTCTCTTTATTTGTTCCTCTGTCTAATGTAGCCATATTGAACAAAGTCCTCCTCCCACCCCTTTTCTGGTTTTTATTGCTACTTGTCTCTTTAATTGACCCGTTGAGGATATCTAGTTCTTTAGGACTTCCCACCCCAGGCTCTGACTTTAACGATATCTATGACACTTGGCTAAAGCTTTAGACTTTGCTCTGGTTCTGGGAGCTCCCTAGTTCAACAGTCCTATCTGTTTGGTTTTACTTTGCTCAAATAAACTTAATTAAATTCAAAATCTTTTGGGGGGGGCATGTTTGAGACAGGGTTTCTCTGTGTAATAGTCCTGGTTATCCTGGAACTTGCTTTGTAGACCAGGCTGGCCTCGAACTCACAGAGATCCACCTGCCTCTGTCTCCCGAGTGCTGGGATTAAAGGTGTGTGTCACCACCACCCGCCTATTAAATTCAATCTTAAAAAAACCAACCAACCAACAAACAAACCAGTGCTCAACACAGAAAGCTGGTGTGGCAATGAGAACCTGTATTTCCAACTGCTCAGTATTGTTTGAAGTTGGGAGTTCAGGGCCAACCTGAGCGATAGAGTGAAACTGTCCCAAAGGGGAAAGAAAAGGGGGGGGGAAGGGGAGGGAGGGAGAGAGAGAGACTTCCATTGTAAAATGACTGTGAGAAAGTCTGTAGTTTCTCTGTCAGTAGGTTCAGATTTTTAGAAAGCAATGGGTTCACCTAAGGACCAGAAAAACCTAACTGGGGTTTTGTTCCCAAGCTTGGGGACTTTTGTGTGATTTGAAAACGTATCTCTATGTGATTAAAAAAATTAGTTCTGAAAGGCTACATGTTCATCTCTACTCACATTTCTTAAATGTGTCTTGTTGGGTTTCTGCTTACACCCAAATGCATCACATAAGAACATGAACAAGTATTCCCAAAGAACACCTTGAGTGTTCGCCGTAGCGGACAATTAAAGTTAAGCCTGGCAGTGCTGGTGCACCTCGGGGAGGCAGAGGCAGGCAGATCTCTACGAGTTCAAAGCCAGCCTGGTCTACAGAGCAAGTTCTAGGATGCAGGGGCTACACAGAGAAACCCAGTCTTGAAAAACCATGAGAGAGAAAGAGAGAGAGAGAGAGTCTAGATTTGAGTTTTACTCCTGTGTGTGACTGCATATAGCATATGTGGTCAGTCATGTAATTAGTACCGAGTACACCCTCAATCTAGGCTCTTGAATGGCTGCTATCCTTCCTAGGAAGGAAACATTTTAAGAAGGAATTTGACCATGACCTTCAGTTCATATGCTATTTGTATTTTTTGGTACAGTGCAGGCATTTGGACTATATCTATCTGGACTGCTCTATCTATCTACTTTAGATAGATAGATAGATAGATAGATAGATAGATAGATAGTACCTATCTACTTATCTATCTATATGCATCTATCTACGTATCTATCTACCTACCTACCTATCTACTTATCTATCCATCTCTATCTATCTGTCTGTCTGTCTGTCTATAGTCTTTCATGCTTGCAGTGGTGTGATGGGAAATGACTATCTGATTGCTATCCAATCACAGACTGTGATGAGGCCTTTGAAGACAAGGAATTCGGCTCTTCAGAGATCAGCAGGATAATGAGCACTCTGATGGAGACACTGTGAGTCAGGATCCCTGATGACTCAGGGCCACAGCATTCGGTACGGTCAGTATCACACTCTCATGTGTGTCATCCTATAACATTTTAGTGTTTGCTTTGTTCTGGTCAGTAAACCAAGAGCATTCCTTCTGCTTCTCTGGGTGTGGTGCAGTGTGTTGTTGCATGCATGAAATGCTTTTTGCTGTATTTTGTTTTGTCTCTTTCTTTTTTCCTTTTCATTTTGTTTTGTTTTGTTTTTGTGATGGGGCCTCACTATGTAGCCCTGGCTAGCCTGAATTCAGTATACAGACCAGGCTGGTCTTGAACTCACAAAAACTCACTTGCTTTTGCCTCCTGAGAACCTTGCGGGACTTTTTTTCCTTTGCTTTTCCGAGATAGGGTTTCTTTGTAGCTTTGGAGCCTGTCCTGGAACTCGTTCTGTAGACCACACTGACCTTGAACTCACAGAGCTTCTCCTGCCTCTGCCTCCCTAGTACTGGGATTGAAGCTGTGAGCTACTGCCCAGCAGCAAAAACTCTATCCATGGCTTGCTGTGTAGCTGGGTGACTGGGTGGCTGCCCCGGATGGCCTCCTCCCCTTGTTCTCTCGCTCCTCATTTTTCCTCCACCCAGATTTCTCCTTCTGTTTATCCTCTGTCTGCTAGCCCTGCCTATCCTTGTTCCTGCCTCATTACTGGCCATTCATCTCTTTATTAGGACCATCAGGTGTTTCAGACGGGCACAGTAACACAGTTTCAGAGTTAAACAGATGCAACATAAACAAAATTTACACACCTGAAAATAATATTCCCCAACATTATGGTCCTTCAGTGTTCCTGTTTCACAGAAGAAACAGACATTCTACAGCACACAGAAGAAATCAACTAATTTTGTCAGAACAAGGCAGAACAGGTCTTCAAATTTCCCGCTTCACTGAAAAGTCTGCCAGATATTGTGGGCCTGTAGGTTGAAGATGGATGCCCCAACATTACAAAAGAAGTTTGGGTGACTGTCCAGGCAGCAAGATGTCTCTGTCATTTCTAGAACTTTGGAAATTGTCTACAATGCACTTCCTATTTACTTAGGTAATATTATATCCCTCTAGGATCTTTGAAGGAGATAAGACAGGTAATTATAGTTATGGTTTTCCATAGTAATGATAAAAATAAATTAGATATAAAACTTTAGACTCACAAAGATAAAATATATGATAAAATATTTTCTTTAATTTTGCCAGATTCAAATAGACTAAATAGTGTAACTGTAATTCTTGCTTGATACCTGTTTTGTTATATGTAATTTTACTGTGTTAAAGTTAAAACCTTCCTTTTTATTTAGACAGAATAGGGGAGATGATGTGGGATTCCCCTCTGGATGCTGTGAATATGTTTTATTACTATTGTTTAATAAAGAAGCTGTTTTGGCCTATGGCAGAGCAGAATAGAGCTAGCTAGGAAACTAAACTGAATGCAGGGAGAAAGAAGGCAGAGTCAGGCAGACACCATGTAGCCGCCCAACAAGCAAGATGTGAGGCAACAAACCACGAGCCTCCTGCTAAAGCATAACATAATAGAAATGGGTTAATTTATGATGTAAGAATTAGTTAATAAGAAGTTAATAAGATCACATCTCAGCTGCACACAGGAAGCTGAGGGACCAGCCAGGAAGAAGTGGGGTGAGGCTATAGGCCTCAAAGCCCACCCTGAGAGATGTACTTTCTCCAGCAAGGGTGCACCTTCCCAAACAGTGCCACCTACTGGGAGCATGAGCCTCTGAGGGACATTCCTCATCTAAACCACTACAATCAAGGTTTGAAGCTAGCCTGGTCTGTGTCAGTGGGTCTATAGTGACACCCTATCATAAGTAAGCACATAACCAAGGGATGCTATGAGCTGTAGGAAAAAGCACCAAAAGGGACATTTGGACATTTTCTTACTTCAACTTCTAATTTAGGGTACCTGGACATCTGACTATTCTAGTTATCATTTATTTTGCCTAGTTAATCTTTTCATTTAAATTTGTCCTCATCCAGAGCTAGCAAAATGGCTCAGCAGGTATAGGCACTTGCTGCCAAGCCTGATGACTCAAAGTTTGACCCCCAGAATGTGCATGGTGGAAGGAGAGAACTGACTCCTGCAAGTTTTTCTCCGACCTCCACATGTGTGTTTTGGCTATGCATGCATGCACACACACATACAGAGATATGGACACATACACACATACAAAGACATATACATGTGTATAAACACATATACGCACATGTACAAACATACAAATACATATACACATGCACACACATATACACACACATACACAAAGGCATGTACACATACAAATACATATACACACACAAATACATACACAATGTACACATAAAAATACATACACACATTAACACTTACAAAAATACATATACACATGTATACACATATTTACACATAAGTATACACATACAAATATATATATACACATGCATACACACATATATACAAACAAACACACTAAATAAATAAATGTAAATAATAATTTGTCCTAATGTTTAAAAAGACATGTAATTTTTAGCCTTGTGGTTTTATTCAAGATTTGCTAAAGTTCTGGATGTTGATTTGAAAGCTTTACTGCTCTGCTGACTTGAAGAATTTCCTCCCTCATACCTCAGGCTACAGGAATGTGGCCTGCTAGCCTGTAAAGAAGGCCTTAGCTTGTAAAANCCTTAGCCTGTAAAAGGGTGGCTAGTCTTTTCCAACGGCTGCTTCTTAGACAGAGCGTTTATTCACTGGGACCAGGACTTGGCTGACATATAGTGAGTGCCATCAGAAGGCAGAGGGAGGAGACAGGAAGCTTGGTCTAAACTGTGGGTACAGCAAAAGTCTTCAGGAAGGTCAAGTTCAGGCTAAATTTTTAAGAGCATGTTTTAAAAACACTATAAGATTTGTGACTATAATATAAACATATCACTTTGAAGATGGCTATCACAATGTAAGTGACAGAGATGAAAAGTTCATCACTCTGTAAATGTGACAAGGTATTTGTAATTAGGGACATCCACGGCGACAGCACTTGTCAGTTGATTTTGAATGTTATGCTGAAAGCTGTTTCAGGGAGCGAGGGTTTTCTATAAAAGACCAACAGGATTTTTTCTGGGGGGTAGTCCCATTTTCATGTAGCAATGTTCAGTATATTTGAGCTCTACTAAAAATATCTGTTCTCTTTAAAAATAAATAAATAAATAGATAGATAGATAAATAAATAAACACAACAACAAAGCCTCTCCCGATGAATTAGGAGGACAGAAGCAACAGCCTCGCCTTCTGATTTACAAATGAGCAGTCAGTCAGGCAATGGTTGCGCATGCCTTTAACCCTAGCACTTGGGCGGCAGAGGCCGGCCAACAAGCTCCAAAACTACAGAGAAACTCTGTATCGAAAAACAAACAAAGAAAACAAAAGAGCAGTCAAACCAAACTATCAACAGGTGACATCTCTTTCTAACAACCTACATTTTCATTAAAACTCAGCATCAACATAAAAATTATTATAATTTTTTAAAATTTTTTTTAAATATTTATTTATTATGTATACAGTATTCTGTCTGCATGTATGCCTGTAGGCCAGAAGAGGGTACCAGGTCTCATTATGGATGGTTGTGAACCACCATGTGGTTGCTGGGAATTGAACTCAGAACCTCTGGAAGAGCAGAAGTGCTCTTAACCACTGAGCCATCTCTCCAGCTCCTTAAATTTATTTTTTTACATTTCATTTTACATTCCAACCAAAGTTATCTCTCCCATCCGTCCTCCTTACCACCCCTCCTCCTCTCATCCCTCCTCCCACCCCCTTTGCCCTCCCCCCAGTCCACCCCTCATTCACTCTTCCCAATAGGTAAGGGCTCCATGGGGAGTCAACAAAGTCTGGCACATTAAGCCCCCTCCCCCTGCATTAAGGTTGAGCATAGCGCCCCACCATAGGAAGTGGGCTCTAACAAGCTAGCTCATGTACCAGGAATAGATCCTGGTCCTACTGCTAGGGCCCTCTCAGATAGCCCAAGCTTCACCACTGTCTCCCACATATGGAGGGCCTAGTTCGGTCCCATGGAGGCTCCACAGCTGTTGGTTCAGAGTTCATGAGTTTCCGTGAGCTTGGTTCAGCTGTCTCTATAGATTTCTTCATCATGATTTTGATCTCCCTGAGCACAGCAACTCCTGTAAAGAGAAATATTTAATTTGGGCTAGCTTACAGCTTCAGAGGTTTAGTTCAAGGTACTATCATCATGGTGGGACACGGGGGTGATGTGCATGCAGGCAGACACAGTGCTGGAGGAGGAGCCGAGGCTTCTACATCTTGATCCACAGGCAGCAGGAGTCTGTCCTACTGGATAGACTTAAGCTTATAAGACTTCAAAGCTCACCACTAGTGCCTCTAACAAGGTCACACCTACTCTAACCAAGTCACACCTCCTCCTAACACTGCCAACTCCCTACGGGGTCTATTTTCTTTCAAACCACCAATGTGCAAATCAAGCAGTCTACCACTGAGTTATCCTCAGATCTCAAATTATTTTTTGCCTTGAATTCTACTATGTCTGATATTGGCAGGAAGCAAGATTTCCTTCTTCTCTCTTTTTAGGAAGTGTCTAATGAAAAAGTTAAACTTTGTCTATTGAAAGCTTTGTTTTTAAATTAATATGAACTTCACATGGTTCAGGTTACTGTATGTTTGAATATCATTAGGTATTAATATGAACTTCACATGGTTCGGGTTACTGTATGTTTGAGTATCATTAGGTATTAATATGAACTTCACATAACAAGCTGGTGGCTGCATCTATAATCCCAGAACTGGGCAGGGGGACTAGCCCTGGACCTTTCTGACCAGTCAGCCTCCGCAAAAGTAAGTCCCAGACACCAGTGAGAAACCCTGTTTCAAAACGTGGAGAACAATAAAGACAGCCAGTAATCTCCAAGCCTCCACATGTATGTGGGCATGCATCTATCTATGTGATCAGCACACATCTTCAGGAACACATTCATACATCATACACACACAGACACACAAGTACACACACCTTTGGGAACATAGACAGACAGACAGACAGACGAGTGAGAATGAGATTGAGACAGGCATTCTTGCATTTCTCTGACTTTGAGTGAAGTCCAGGAAGCTACCAACAGATGAATTCTGGTCCTCTGCTTGTTACCCATGATTTCCTGGCCTGTCCCAAAGGAACAGAAACCAGGGAACTAAGGACAAGATAGCTGGAGCTTTCAGTGGACAAAATTCAGCCTTGAATTTTAAAAAACATTTGTGTTGGGGGCTGGAGAGATGGCTCAGCGGTTAAGACTACCAGCTGCTCTTCCAGAGGTCCTGAGTTAAATTCCCAGCAACCACATGGTGGCTCACAACAATCTACAACGGGATCTGATGCCCTCTTCTGACAGGCAGGTGTACATGTGGAGTACTCATACATAAAATTAAAGTTAAAAAAGAGATTTGTGCCTGCGTGTGTGCACGCACACATGTGTGTGTTTATGTCATATGTATTGAATCTCCCAGAGCTGGAGTTACAGGTGGTTGTAAGTAACCAGACATGGGTCCTGGGAACCAAACTTGGGTCCTCTAGAAAGACAACATTCTCTTAACCAGCGAACCCTCTCACCAGTGCTTTAAGCTTGATAACTCGTTTATTCTTTCCTCTTTCCCTCTGCATTCTCTCCACTAAGATAATCATCACAAAGGCTGGGGGGTCTTCAAGAGAACTCCTAAGTGGCACTAGAGGGGATTCGCTGGTTTGTTCATTCCTTCATGCACTATTGAAATACCCAGTTTTGGATTTATCAAAAATAAACCTCTGTGAAGCTGACATTCTACTGGGGGTGGGTGGACAATGAACAATAACTATGAATACATGTAAAAAGCACGTGATAAAGTTATAAATTCTGAGGGTGGGGGAGACAGAATCAGGCAGTGTAAGTAGGCTGGAGTACTGAGGGAGGCCGAGGGAGCTGCAGCTCTGAACACGGAAGAACATGGAGACGTGCTTCTAGGACAGCTCCCCTGCAGTTTGGATGCTCTGAGG
>LOEQ01001099.1:160459-170642 GCA_001685075.1 Bramus lutescens | reverse complement strand
AGGCAGTTTCTTTATTAACCAATGAAAGTAACACATGGACAGATGACCCTCCTACATCATGCCAGGAATTTATGATTATAAGAAAAAAATAATAAAATATGATTTACTTTATTACATAAGAGAAAACTAATATTTGTAGAACAATTTATTTTGTATAATTTGATTTAAAAATACTTAAAGAAATACTAATATAATACAAAATTCAAAAACCTAAATTTTACATTTTCCCCCATAATGCCAAAGGAAAACCCCATAATTACAATTACGTATATCAAAACCAAAGAACCAAGCAGCCATGAGTTACAGCTGAGCTTCATATCCAAGCGGGTCAAGCCCCTGATCTAGAAGCATCAGAGAGGATTCTCTTAACTTCTGCAGCAATTTCCTTAGTTCTTCCTTAGAAAATACCTGACATAAAAAAAATTAAAAATGAGAATATCAACTTTTAAAAAAACCTAATCAACCTTAAGAAGAAATTTTCCTTGAAGATCTGTGTAGCTCAGAGACCTCGTGCTGGTTTACAGGACAGAATATATACTTCCATTCATATATTGAGACAGAGTTTTTAAAAAGCACACCAAAACTGGAGCATTACTTTTATAAAATGGAAACAAGTATTTCCAAACATCATCGTGCAAGCATATCAACAGGTAAAATGGAAACCTGCAGATGGCCCAGCACTCACCAGGTAGAGTTTGTGGCGCTCCGAGGACACCATGTCTGCCAGCTGCAGGCACTCCTGGTACTGACCGGTGCTATGCAATATGGTGTGAAGCAGAAAGCACAGCATGGGCAGACAGAGCTTTCTGAGCAAAGCCATCTGATGTGTTCTCTCAGGGTCTTCCTCGGCATCCTACGGACAAACATCAAGCCATCACTCGTCAACTAACAGCAAGGTATGGAGGCTCACACCTGTGATCCCAAACCCCAGCACTCAGGATGACAAGGCCAGAGCCTAAGTGCAAGTTCAGGGCAAGCCTGATGTACACTGTGTGCCAGGCTGCTACAGAGACCCCATCTCAAAAATATAAAACAACAACAACAACACCAAAAAGTAAGCCATGTTGGGAGCCAATAGATTTAATGAACAACAAAAGGAAAATACTTGGGGGGGAAAGTTGCATCTGTACTAAAGATGTATATGTTCCATTCTTGTTATAACAACTATTTAGACAGCATTTACACTAAATGGGTAGAGGTGATCTGAAGAATATTTACAGGCCAGGAGGGTATGTGAGGATTACATGCAAATATCATGCATGCCATTTTATGTAACGAAAGGGAGCAATCTTGTATCTCCCAGGTCCTAGAATCAATGCCCCAGGAATACTGAGGGTTGACTACTGAGTCAAACCCAGAACAGGAAAACACTGAATTTCTTTTTCTAAGGCTTATCATTCCTATTTTTAAAATGTCTGTGTACATGTTTATATGTGTGCTGGTACACATGTGTATAGGTGCATGCATGAGCATGCCCAAGTGCTGAGGCCAGAGAATAACCCTGAGCAACATCCCCAGAACACCAGCTCCTTCGAGATGGGGGTTTCTCCTTGGTCTGGAGCTCACCTTTAGGCTAGACGACCTGACTGACAAGCACCAGGGCTCCTGTCATTCTCTGCTCAGTCCTAGCACTATAAGGGTAGCTCTTGGGGACCAAACACGGGATCCGGTGCTTCACAGGCCCGAGCTTTATTGAGTGAGCCATCACGTGAGCCCTCATCACGCCACCAAAAATTAAAACAAGATAGCTTTGATCATAGTATTATCTAGTCTACTAGATTTCTCTCTCTCTCTTTTTTTTTTTTGGAAATAGGACTTTAAGGCTAAAGACACAAAGATGAACTTTTAAAATATACTAGAGGAGGCGGTATGGAAGTAAGATGCTGCTGAATGTGTTTCTCACGCATCTAGACTAACAACACACAAAAGAATCAGACTGAATAACATACGAGTAAAGACAGACAGATAATAATTACCATTCATTTCCCTCCATACGTGTAGACATCACCACAGATGGACCTAAGATCTGAGAGGGCTTACCAACCCGACTGCAGTCAAGCCAGCAAAGGAAGGTCAAGATTGGGAGGGCTGAGTAAGAACTTGTAAACTTCTAAGAGAGTGAATAATTTTTTTGTATAGTCAGAAAAGTGGGGGAGGCAGGAATTCTAAGAACCTGTGGACTTGAGTAACACAGAAGAGAGGAGAGGAGAGGGGAGGGGAGAGGAGATCATGGCTTAGCTCTTAGGAGCACTGGCTGCTCTTCAGAGGATGCTACTCTGATGCCCAGCACCCACTGAGTGGCTATAACTGTCTGTAACTCCAGTGCCAGGCAACAAGTCCACACACGTAAAATTAAATATAAAAGCTACTTTTAGTAGGGCATGGTAGAACATGGTAGCACATGCCTTTAATTCCAGCACTCAGGTGGCAGAGGCATGTGGATCTCTGAGTTAGAGATCAGGCTGGTCTACAGAGAGTTATAGGTCAGGGCTACAGAGAAACTTGTCTCAAACACAGATATGCACGCATACGAGAGCGAGCGAGAGACAGACAGAGACAGAGAGACAGATCTGAGGCCACTTTGACATAGCAAAAAGTGTCTCCAAATACGAATGGAATCTTTCTAAAGAATTATCTGGTCCGTAAAATACAGAAAGCCAGTAGCCTTTCTATTCCTGCTACATTTTCTTGTAACAAATGGGAAAATTAAACTCATTAAAATAAGTTTTAAAGCCAGGTGGTGGTGGTACATGTCTTTAATCCCAGCCCTCGGGAGGCAGAGACAGGTGGATCTCTGTGAGTTCGAGGCTAGGCTGGTCTACAAGAGCTAGTTCCAGGACAGGCTACGAAAGCTACAGAGAAACCCTGTCTTAAAAACAAAAAACCCCAAAACAAACAAACAAAAGAACCAAAAACAAAACAAAAATTTAAAAGACACTCAAACACACTACAATTCCTGAAATAATCTTTAAAGCAGGAGGCTGTCTCATAGGTAGAGAGCACACACTACTGCTGGGGAGGACCCATGATGGGCAACTCACAAGCACCCTGTTCAGAGATGTCCAATACTCTCCTCTGGCTTCCAGGGACAACTACACTCAAATGGACACAACACTACACAGACAGAAACACACACACATAAACAGTTTAAATAAAAAACTTTTTTTTTTTTTTTAAGGAAGGACTAGGTGTTAACTGAGGGGTAGACACTTGCCAGCCACGTGCAAGGCCCCGAGTTTAATCCTCTGCTGGGCAGCGAGTACAGTGAGGAGATCCACAGAGCACACAGTGCAAAGGGTGACAGATGAGCAGCAGCCAACAAACCCAGGTTAACAAATTTAAGGCAGGCTCAGCAGGATGGCTGAAACTGAGCCCCGAAGGCAGAGAGGCAAGAGGATTAGGGTGTCACATCAAGTCCTGACAGACTCAGTTGGCAGGGGAGGGAGGAAGAGGACTCCCTTCTTGTGTGAAGCATTTCTCAGGGGCGGATACTGGAGGAACACAAAGGATGTGATGATCCCACCACCAACAGCTGACCAGGGCTAGGTCCACACAGAATCACTAACCCTTTAATATTGTTTTGAGGCACAAATACATAAAACTAAATATTAAAATGCATACTTCATATACTTTTTAGCTTTAAAATGGAAGCACTTCTTTTTCTCAAGATAAGGTATGACTATCTTCAGAGACAGACAAGACCTTTTCCAGCTTGGGGGTTTCAAGTGGAGACCTTAAAGACCAAGTAGACGGCTGCTCCCTGGGTCTTCCCGTTTCCCTGTGTACCATCCTCTGGCTCCTAGACTCCTTACCGCACGAGGATGTGCTGTATAAATATAAAGACAACCGGCCAAGCAGGCAGTGGAGCTGAAGTCCGAGCTGTATTTCAGTCTACTGGTCACGTACACATGACATGGACTATACCCGTGTAAAGGAAGGGGTGCACTTTTCTAAGTAGGCAGGCAGGAACTACAGGCAGGATGACTAGAACAAGAGAACTTTGGGAAGAGGAAGCAAGATGAAAATGCCTCACTGATACAAGACACCAAGTTACGTGGCTAACACAGTCAAGAATTATGGGCTAAGATGTAAGAGTTATTTAATAAGACGCCTGAACTAATAGGCCAACCAGTTTTGTAATTAATGTAGATCTCTGTGTGTTTCTTTGGGACAGAATGGCTGTGGGACTGGGCAAGACAGAAACGTCTGTCAATAGTACACTGATGGCTGAGGATGAATTCAGTGGTACCGTGCATGCTAGCATGTGTGAGGCCTGGGCTCAATCCTAATACCATGAACAAATAAACAAAAACTCAGAAGTGGACCTAACAATCCTGTTATCAGTAGCAGCATTTCCTGTTAATATTCACTTCCTGGCAGGAAAGAGAAGCTAGAGAGGTAGGAAAATGTAGCTACTAAAAGCTGCTTAAAGGAAAGGCATAACTGTGATATGGGGGGCCGGCAGAGGGGACCCCAAGTGCACATGACCTGCAGGACTGAGACCTGCTGTGGTCTGAGTGTAAAATGTCCCTCACAAGTTCCATGTGTTTGAGCACTGAGCCCCCAGAGGGTAGGGGTGTTTAGGAATGTTCTGGAAGCTTTAGGGAGGTGGAGACTTGTTGAAGTAGGTAATAGGGTGGGCGAGGGCTTGAGGTTTTATGGTCTGAACACACTTCTTCCTTCCTAACTGCAGACATACAAGCTGCCTCTTACCCCTGATGCCTAAGACTGTACCCTCAAAACTCCAAGCCCAAACAAGCCCACCCTCCTCTAAGCTGTTTCTTACTAGGCATTTGGTCACACACCAAAGGAATGAGACTAAATACCATTAGAACGAAAGTTAGAAGGGAAAATACGTAGTTTCTCTGGAAGGAGAAAAGGCGGGGTGCATGTATCTGCAGACAGTCCTAAGGTTTGAAAGAATATACCAACCTGACAATAAGGAAGCAAGCGAGAAGGACCAGGTAGGGCGAGGGGTGAGCAAGGAGAGGAAATGGATCATTTTCTTTCACAATTCAAGAATGGAAAACTATACACAGGAGGATATGAGGGATGCCAGCAGAAAAGACAGCAGAAAGACTACCAAGAAGAGGAAGTGATGCCGGCCTCAGTGCCTCTCCCTTCTCAGTCACTGCTTCCTTGGCTCCACATCCCACCTGCATCTCTTAGCATCCTGTCCAGCCACTTCCAAAAGCAAACTTCTTTTTCCTTTACTGATAAGCTGTGGCCCCATCATGCCAGGCATGTGCGCTATCAAAGTGATCTCTTCATCTGGACTCACAACAAATCCACCGTGTTTGCTTTCTGCGTTTAGTTCTCTTGTGGGGAGGAACAGCTGAGGCTGCCGGTGACTCCTAATCATCTTACTTCAGCCCCCAAATGCTTGTGCTATTTAATACTTTTGCAGCTAATTCTTACTCTGGAAGCCTGTATTTAAGAAAGAACATGCTGAGTCATGTAAATGGGTGGCTCAGAGGGATGCTGCTGTTGTATGTCTCACAGTATTAGACTCACCTATTTCTGAGTTAAATACACATCAAAGCTCAGACTCAGGTTTGGTGGCATGGATCTGCAAACCAGCAGTCAGGGAATTTCAAGTTCCAGGGCAGCTGGCACACAGTGAGTTCAAGGTATGCTTCTATTATATAGTGAAGCCCTAACTACCTCAACAACTAGGAAACAAATGAATTTTAGATCTAGAATTTTAAAAAATTACATTTTAGTTAGTCTGAGTGAGCATACTGAATGTGAAGTATATTCAAGAATGAAACACTCCTATTCCAAGGTAGCATTTTTAAGCTTAAAACATGGGGAGGTTTAGTTATAACTACCAACTTTGTATAAAAAAAAAAACTGTAGATGTTCTTATTTAGAGAGAGAACATTAGAAGATACAGTGTGTATGGTTTTTGTTACTGTTGTGGGCTTATTTTTTAATTATTTAAGAAACGGGCTGGAGGAATGGCTCAGTGGCTAAGAAAGAAAAGTGGAAAAGCATGTGTTGCTTTCCCAAAAGACCTCAGCTGGAACCCAGCACCCACATGGCTGCTCACATCCATCTCTAACTCTACTGTCGGGATTAGGTCCCCTTTTCTGGCCTCCATGGGCACTGGGTACACACATGGTGCACAGAATGTACTCACGTGGGTCTGCATGTCAAGGTCAGAGAACGACTCGCAGAAGTCGTTTCTCTCACCATTTGAACCCTAGGGACGGAAACCATGTCGCCAGGTTTGGTGGTGAGTGCCTTTACTGGCTAAGCCATCTCTCTGGCTTGTTAATCTAAATTTTAAAGCTATAAACAAAACGTGTAACTTACCTCTCTGACATCTACCATCCACCCTCCGTCAACAAACAACAAGACGTTGTACATTTTCTCCTTTACATCAGCAGTTAAGGCATCTAAATGTCCTTTCCAAATACTATGATCCATCTGCAGAGCAAACATAAGCAGATTTAAAGGACCAAACAATAGTCCATCCCTTTATTTATGTATTCATTTGTCTTCTTGAGATAGGGTCTCTCTGTGTAACAGCTCTGATTTTCATTGGAACTCGCTCTATAGACCAGACTGGCCTTGAACTCAGAGATCCACCTGTCTCTTCCTCCCAAGTGCTGGGATTAGAGGTGTGCACCACCACTACCCCTCAACAAGAACATCAGTCTTCAGAGTTGATAATTCAGCCAGACATGTATATAAAGAAAAACTATTAACCAATAGGAGATAGATGAAATACTAAAATATTAATTTAGCAAATGAATACTAATGTCGAAAGGCCTTCCTTTCTTTTTCTTATTTTGTTTTGCTGAGACAGGATCTCACTATGTATAGCTCTGGCTGGCCTGGAATTCACAGAGATCTGCTTGATTCTGGCTCTGAAGTGCTGGGATTAAACACGTGCCACCATGTCCAGCAGCGTTTCTCAGGATTAATTAATAACCTACAGAAAAGTAATCATGATTCAAAGTAGAACGTATAACAGGAAAATCCTACTCCAATCAGAACATAAATGCTAAAAAGACCCTCTGAATACACGTGTCTTTCAGATAAAAGAGGCTCATCTCAGACTCCCTTTAACTTACTTCGTATTTCTTTTCTTTGTGTTCAAAAGCCACTTTCTCTGTAAAAGTTGGTTGAGATATCAATGTAGGTTTTTGTGGAGCTGAATTCATATGCTTAAACCATTCATTGAAGGTTTCATGGGCTTCCTAAAACACGAAGTTAAACAAAATGAAATACATGCTTTTACATTTTGCTTTGAGATGAGGTCTTCTTCTCTAGACCAGGTTAGTCTGGAACTCACTATGAAGCCCAGACTGATCTCAGATTCATGACACTCCTCCTGCCTCAGTTTCCTGAGTGTTGAGATTACACAAAGTTTTCACTTTTATCGCTCAAAAGGTATTTAAAAGGTCTAGTTCTCAGAAATAATTGTTACTCAAAAATTATGAATAAGCAAACGTTCTGTGAAGTGACAAATACCGACACTTCACAGTTTTTGTGCTGTTTTTGGCAACTACTCTTACCCCAGCACCACATGTGCCCATGCGTATCTTGCATCACCTCTCTATGAGGCGGGCATGCGTACTCATCTTCTTGATTAGACTGCTCCATGTTACAGTTAAAGACAGAATTCTGTCCTCAAACTGAGCCCTACTGTGTCCACAGCAATCACTTATTTGCTAAATAAAGCTTGACTGAGGTATGTTGTTAATTTACTATACATGGAGCACTTTACACATCTGCGCAGCAATCTTAGCAAAGCTCCAGGCATCACACAGTTTGCTCCTGCTTAGCCAGAAAGGGACAGACGCATGCCAATGACAAGGTCACGACAGCAACCCCTCTAAGTCAGCACTGCCATCACAGGGACCTTAGATGACGCAAATACCACTTTTGGAAAAAGTTCAAGGGCTAGACAGATGGTTCAGCATTTAAGAACATTTGCTGTTCTTCCAGAGAACCTGGGTTCAGTTCCCAGCACCCACAATAAGCAGCTTACAATAGTCTGTGACTCCAGTTACTGGGATTCAGATGCCTCTGGCCTCCAAAGGCACCTTGCATTCACATGCATATACCCATTTGCAGACACATACCTACACATAATTAAAAATGAAAAATTATACATATAGTTGTTTCACGAGTGGATCTGGAAAATCACAAAGACTGCAGTTTTCTTTGCAGACTCACCAGATAGGCTCTGATACACAAATGTTCTCGGATAGCGTTGTCATCCTCAGCAGGAAGTGGGCTCTCCATGCCTTGCTCCTCCCACTGATTGTAGATTTCTGCAATGGAATCTTGAGGAATTTTCACAAACACTTCTTTTGCAGCTTCATGTTTTTTTGATGCTGCGGGGAAAAAAAAAACATTCAAAATATATGGACTTCTATGTACTGCTGTCCTGGAATTCACCATGTAGGTCAGGCTGGACTTGAATTTAAGAGATCTGCCTGCCTCTGCCTCCCAAGTGCTGGGATTAAGTGTCAGCACACCCAGTCTATGTACTGGTGCCTTACAGTATCAAATCACTGATTCCAAGATTTACATTTCAGGTCCCACACTTCTCCAAAGGTCTTGGAGATCCCTCGAGTGGGCTGGTTCTTTCCCACTCGAGGCAACACAAAGGCAGCCCCCCCCACACACACACCTTAAAGAAATCATATTTTCCTGAGGCTATGGCGTTATATACAATTTTTTTACTATAGTAAAAATTTACTTTTGAATGGGGTTGATTTTGCAATACAAAGCCTGATAGAATAGCTGATTCTCTCCCCTTTGATGAGAACATCAAAAGAAATGAGTAGGTGGTGTATTCTGTCCAAGGCTCTGGCCATGGCAGGCAGCTGATTAGAAGCTGCAGGCTGTGCTTTCTCCCAGCATTGGGCAAGCCAGTTTCTCAAGGCTTAACTAGTGATACAGCAAATCCAGAATCCCCATCTAGAACAACTTTTAAGAACTGGATTAGAGCAAGTTTTATTCTGCTTATGGATCTGGTCAAACAGTTTTGATCCATGCAACTCAGAGTTCAAGTCCATCAGTTAATGTATGTGGAGAGGCACACAGAGCCGCAACCTCTCAGAGAAGCAGAAGAGGAGCCATCTGTGTGAACAAGGCAGGCTTTCTTGTCTCTTCACACCCACAGTCAGGAGTGCAGAGAGGGAATGTATGCATCACACCCACAGTCAGGGCGCAGAGAAAGGAATGCACGGATGACACCCACAGTCAGGGATGCAGAGAAAGGAATGCATGGATCACACCCACAGACAGGGTGCAGAGAAAGAAATGCATGAATCACACCCACAGTCAAGGTGCAGAGAAAGGAATGCATGCATCACACCCATAGTCAGGGTGCAGAGAAAGGAATGCATGGATCACACCCACAGTCAGGGATGCAGAGAAAGGAATGCATGCATCACACCCACAGTCAGGGCGCAGAGAAAGGAATGCATGGATCACACCATCAGTCAGGAATGCAGAGAAAGGAATGCATGCATCACACCCAAAGTCAGGGCACAGAGAAAGGAATGCATGCATCACACCATCAGTCAGGAATGCAGAGAAAGGAATGCATGGATCACACCATCAGTCAGGAATGCAGAGAAAGGAATGCATGGATCACACCCACAGTTAGGGTGCAGAGAAAGGAATGCACGGATCACACCACAGTCAGGGATGCAGAGGAAGGAATGCCAGCATACTCTCTTGCTTGCACACACTCAGCTCCAATTTCTCTACTCCAGTACAGTTCTGGAAGCTCTGCCTAGGGAATGGTGAACTACTTTTCAAAGGTGAACTGCTTCTCGATCCCTGAAGCATATGTTTCTTCTCTTAGTTCATCTAGGTTGTCACAAAATTTGGTATCATGGTTTATAAAATGCAGCTTCATTGGTAAGATGTAGTTTTATTTTAGGACATTACTAAATAATGGATTCCCTAGTTATAAATTCACTTTGAGACTGAATGGCATGAGAAACCTTCACGACTCTAGCTCTGCTCCATTGTTCGTGCTACCATGTGGCCTGCTACACAGGGTCCAATGCTATGGACTTCTTCGTGGAAACTTCCAGCCTTTTCCATGCACATGCAGTGTGGTCTCTTGGTCAGATGTTTCTGCCTGGACATATACTTCCCAGTTTTTGCTAAAGAACTACTGACCTCTCTCTCTCTCTCTCTCTCTCTC
>LOEQ01001099.1:147644-160433 GCA_001685075.1 Bramus lutescens | reverse complement strand
CCTCCCTCCCTCCCCCCTCTCTCTTTTTGAGGCAGGGTTTCTCTGTAGCTTTGGATCCTGTCCTGAACTAGTTCTTGTAGACCAGACTGGCCTCAAACTCACAGAGATCTACTTGCCTCTGCTTTCCGAATGCTGGGATTAAAGGCATGCACTACCACCGCCCGACCTACAGCTGTATCTTGTGGAGGCATTTTCTCAATTGAGGTTCCCACCTTTTAGATAACTCTAGTTTGTGTCTCAAATTGAGATAAAACCATCCAGAACTGGAAGTGACTTGGAAATAAAGGTTGTCTTTATTTAAAGATAAATGGGCAAGGCGGTGGTGGCGCACGCCTTTAATCCCAGCACTTGGGAGGCAGAAGCAGGCGGATCTCTGTGAGTCTGAGGCCAGCTCTGGTCTACAAGACCTAGTTCCAGGAAACCTAGGGCTGTTACACAGAGAAAACCTGTCTCAAAAAACCAAAGCCAAAACCAAACCAAACAAACAAAAAGCCTACTGACTTGAGGCTGTGGAAGTGGCTCAGCAGTTAGGAGCACCAGCTGCTCCTCTAGAGGATCTAGGTTCAATACTCAGGACCCACATGGCAGCTTACAACTGTCTGTAACTGCAGTTTCAGACGATCCAGGGAAACAGCCACGCATGTGGCGCACATATATATGCAAACAGGCAAAAATACCTATACACATAAAATAGAATAAATCTTAAAAAAAAAGGAACCACTAACTTGAGAGACCAAGGTAACTTATGCTTTATGACCTATGCCAAACAGTGGTGTTGCACGCCTTTATCCCAGCACTCGGGAGGCAGAGGCAGGCAGATCTTTGAGGCCACCTTGGTCTACAAAGCAAGCTCCAGGACAGACTCCAAAAAGCTACAGAGAAACTCTGTCTCAAAAAAGAAAACCAAAAACCAAACCAAAACAACAACAAAGTGAGGACCTAGCTGAGGAGATGACTCAGTAGGTGAAGGTGCTCACTGCCACACCCAAAGACCTGACTTCACCAAGAGTTAGGTGTCCTCTGACCTTCAGACGTGTAAACTCCCCAGCTCAAAGACAAAAACTAAAGAGATACAGTAAGAATAAGCAGCGGGGGCAGGAGAGATGGATCAGCAGTTAAGAGCACTCACTGGCTGTTCTTCTGGAGAACCCGGGTTCAATTCCCAGCACCCACATGGCAGCTCACAACTGTTTGTAAATCCAGTTCCCCAGGATCTTACACTGTCACATGAATGCACATAAAATAAAGTTAAAAAAAATTATAAAGCAAAGAAAGAAAAAAAAGAACAAGCACGTGTCACTGATGATGGACAAAGGTCAAAACTGTAACTTCAGCATCATGGACTGGGTATGGTAGAGGCAGTCAGCATGGGCCTGTCATTACTGGGCTAGTCAGTGCTTGCTTATTTATTCTCTATCACATATACGAGTGTTCTTGCCTACATGTATGTATGTGTACCATGTATAAACCTGGTACTTACATGGGTCAGAAGATCCCCTGGCCCATTATGGATGGTTGTGAGCTGCCACGTATGTGGTAGGAATTGAACTTGGTTCCTCTATAGAGTAGCAGGCTCTACTACCTGTGAGCTCACTGCAGCCCCAGTAAACAGTTAATGAATAGACGACTACTGAATGCTACAGAGTCAATTCAGAGAGTGGATAAGTGGGCCACCGAGGGCACACAGGTGGAAGCAACTGATTGCCCAAGGGCACCTGTTCCCTAGAACTGACTAAACTTGAAGTCCTTACCAAGTGTCCCACCTTCCCACTTATTTATGAAATAAATGAAACGTTCTGCAAGAATCAAAGTTAAAACTTATGGATCTGATGAAAATGTAAGAATCCAACCCACCTAGGAACTTCCTCATGATGGCGTTGCCCTGCTTCAGAGCTTCTGCCCTCTGCGCTGGGTCAAACACCAACCAGTCAATCACGTCTACCTTTACACGGTCCTCCTAGTCATTGGAAGCAGGGAACATCCATTTTATTTCAGTTACTTTGCAAATGAGCGGAACTTATAATGCACTCTAAACGAAAAACATTTTCCCTACATTATATAAAATTATGAAAAAAGCCAACTTTCCTCATTTGTTCTACTTAACAGATCTCCACTAAATTACTGAAAAAACTCACTGGCCTATGAATGTGGAATCATTCATTGTCTGTCTTGCCAAGCAATGCAGGAAATAGCCCCAGGGGTCACAAATGCTAGGTGAGCACTCCCACTGAGCTACACTCCCAGCCCCAAGCCACTGCCCTTCTGAGAGTTCATCTTTCTTCCTAAAGACAGAACTCAGCAGCTTTTAAAGTATCCAGTGGAACCTGATAAGCAAAAAGCCAATCCTTAGGTCTACTCTATAAGAGAAGCCTTTGTAGAATATTCCTTTAACACTGTATGAATATATGTCACTGTGATTGGTTTAAAGGCCTTTATTGATTATATATATATTTAAAGACAGTCAGAAGCCAGTGTATTACGGAAATACACCAAGAAACAAGAAGACAGACTATAAGTAACACGAAACTCTCATTCCCCCCTCACCCAAATTACCTCAGTAGTGCCAGTATCTAGGGACGGAGCCAGGTCATGATGACTAAATTCACCATTATCTTTCTTTCGAATATTCTCAACTACAGTTTTTGTTATTGTTGCAACATCCAAATCTAAGGAATTTTTGAAAATGACAAAACAAAAACCAAAGAGTAGTTATTAATATGATTATTATCTAGTTACAACAATTTGATAACATTGAAACAATTCTTTCTCTTATTTTTGGCACTGAGGATTGAACTGACGGCTTTACAGATGTTGGATAAGCATCCTGCCACCGAGTTTCATCCCTAGACTCTAAAACCACTTCTTAAAGACATAATCCATAGGCCAGGGAGTGGCTCAGCAGGTAAAGGTGCTGACCACAAGTCTGATGACCTGAGTTCAATTCCCACAGAGCAGAAGGAAAGCAACTGCAGGCTGTCTTCTGATCTCCAAACGAGCACCAAGGGACCTGAACATTTACTGCTAACAGTTTATTTTAAATACAATGCACACATTTGAAAAATATCCTAACTAAAAACATTTTAGGCTGGGTGTGGTGACTTATGCCTGTAATCCCAGCATTTGGTAGATGAGTCAGAGGACCACAGAATCCAGGCCAACTTGGGCTATATAGTAAGAATTTTTCTCTAAGAAACAAAACCAAAAACAGAAACAAAATTTTTACACAAGTTAAAGTTATTTTCATTGTCCAAAAGAATTTAACTGAGATTTTTACTCCTGTTTTTTTTCCCTTAAAAGAAATAAGACTTACTACTAAGACACATGCCAAAATGACAATCTGCCCAAAGGCCAATTAGGGAGCTGGCTCATATGGCAGGAAAACAGACGCTGCCTCAAAACAGGGTGGAAGAAGGGACCAATACCTAAGGGTGTTCTGTGACCCCACACCTGTGCTGTGGCACGCATGTTCTGGCATGTGCATATCTCCACCTTTATTTTTAGATTTCTTTTTTTTTTATGTACACTGGTGTTTTGCCTCCATGTATGTCTAATACAAGGATACCCGATCTCTGGAACCAGAGTTACAGACAGCTGTGAGCTGCCATATGGTGCTAGAAATTGAACCCGGGTCCTCTGGAAGAGCAGCCAGTGCTACTAACCACTGAGCTATCTCTCCAGCCACCCTGTCGTTTCTTATATACACAAATATATTTTTTTATGTGAATAGATAGAGGTGATAAATATACCTATAAATACTCATTTGAAAATGTCACAACAAAACTCATTATTTTATACAATATATACCTAAAAAGAAATAATAGATGAAATTCTTTATTTTGGTTTTTCAAAACAGGGTTTCCCTATGTATGTAGCGTTGGCTGTCCTTGGACTCAGAGATCCACCTGCCTCTGCTGGGATTAAAGGTGTGTGCCACCATCACCGGCAACAGATGAAATGCTTTACTTTTTACCTGCTTCTTTAGCCAATTCCAGGCACTGATGCCGCTGCTCAAATTCTGTAACACCTTCCAAAAACAATGCGTACTGGGCAACAGCAAGGTCTTGAGGCAAATGACAGGCATAAAATGCAATGAGGTTTGTATGTTTCTCACTTATTAGAAGCTAAGAAACACAAAAATCAAAGTAAACCAGACAAGTTAACAGTGCTTTGAAAAAAGTTTTCTTTAAAATTTCAAATATATTTAGGAAAGACTCTTAGATATGTGCTTCATATCAAAATACTTTCAAATTCTAGAAATGTATTTAGAATAATTTAAAATCTCTATGGAGTCTGGTGGCTTCCAGACCACAGGGTATTAAAATAGTATCACTTAGGGGCTGGTGAGATGGCTCTGCAGTTAAGAGCACCTGTTGCTCTTGTAGAGGACCCAGCTTGGATCCTGGCATCTACACGATGGTTCACAACCACTCGTTACTCCAGCACCCTCTTCTGTTCTAGCATCAAAACACACATGCTGCACATACAAACATGCAGGCAAAACGTTCATACACATAAATTAAAAAAATCTTTAAAAAAGCGCCATTTTAATTTTTGTTTTCATTAAAATAGAAAAAAAATCAAATTGTAGATTCTAAAAGCTTACCTGTATGTATGTCTTTAAAACTTCAATGGAAACTTCTTCCTTCATAGAAAAAAACATACTCCAGTTAGTAACACAACTACTTATAGGTAGGTACAATAATATAATTTCTAATAAAAATTCTACTTAAAAAGTGTTTAAGGAATTTAATATTTACACTAAGTGATAACTACCCTAGCTAAATGCTTACCAAAGCTCATGTAGTGTATTTCACCTTAACACTACTCTTTTTTTCTACTTAAAACAAAACAAAACAAAAAACAAACCCCTTTTTTTAAACATTAATTATTGTGTATACACTTGTGGGGGTCAGTTCTCTTGATTGATCAAGTCATGAGACTTGGTGGCAAATGCTTTATCTGCTGAGACAGGTAACTGGCCCTCTCACCATAACTCTGTGGGTACACACCGTCCACACTTCACAGAGGAAAGAAAGAATTCTTATATACCTGGGTAGACACTGTCCACACTTTATAGAGGACGGAAGGAGTTCTTATATACCTGGGTAGACACCATGTCCACACTTTATAGAGGATGGAAGGAGTTCTTAGACACCTAGACTCACACAGCTAGAAAGTTACCAAGTAAGGATATGAATTCAAGACTCTCAACTCCAAAGCCCAAGTTTGTCAACTGTCCTATTACTATGTTGTTGTACATACTAACACCAAAATGTTACCTAACATTTAGAAAAATGAAAAACAGAAAGAAAAAGAAAGGATTTTAATTCCCACAGAATTTTGGTTCCATTAGCTTAGCTGGGTACCAACAAGGACCAAATTCTTCAAAATTAGGCAAGCATCAGCATTCTGTGGTCATAGACCCTAACTAGGTGACCACTAGGGATGGTCCTGATGACTGGTGGCTAACCGCAGGCATGCAGAGCAGGAGACGCCGTCCACTTTTACTTACTTTGGTCTGCAGTCCCAGGGTGCGGAAAAACAAAATAAGGTGAGTCATAAATCGGAGCAGGTGTCCAGGTAGATTGCTTCTGCTCTTGGAAAGCCATTTGCTGAATTCATCCATCAAACCTACAAGATGTCAAAGGTTCGAGAGTGAGAGCACAATCAGAGAAAAGGTATCGCAAGGACACCCCAGGACACCTACAGTTTCTGGTCTCACTGCCAACACCCACTGTGGAACACTCTCCACCTCGAGAGACCTGGGTTCAGCGCAGGTTTGGTCTTGTACACTTGAGGCGGTGGACGTCAGTGAGTCAAGTGTGCTGCTTCAAGAATAGTCAGGACAAAGGTGACTACCCAGAATGAAGAACTCGGGCAAAGTAAAAGAAAACTGCACCTTACCATCGATGTCTCCCAGGATGAGGAATTTCTGAACTATATGATAATGTTCTTGATTCTCTTCCAGAACTCTCTGAAAAAGTTTTACATTGCCATAAGTCTTTTGTGTTCACTTTGAAGGATGTGTTCACTACTAAGCTGAAAATGTTAAATTTTGAAGGGACATATATGAAGCTAAAAATGAAGGCTTTAGGAAGATCAAAAAACACAGAAGGATGCTGCCTTTAGAATATATTCACGGCACAGAAACCTAAAAGTGAACAGCATCTTCCAGAAGAGAATCTATTATTAGGGAATGCTATTCTATTTATTATCTTCTTAAAATATCTATTTATTCATACTGTGTGTGTACATGGGCATGTGTGCCATAGTCCTACTCTGGTCAAAAGGACAACTTGGAGGAGTCCACTGTGTCCATCCACCATGAGGGTCCTAGACAGAAAACTCAGTGCTCAGGCCCAGCCTGGAGTCTTTCCCTGCTCAGGCACCTGCAGGCCCCAAACTTACGATTCTTAACATTTTTTTACCTTGGCATATCTCAGGTAACTGGAAAGGAGCCAAGGGGCTTAGGCAAAATCAACTACAGGATACTCTTTCAATGCAAACAACACTATTCAGAATCATTCTGAAGCTGTTTTCCCCTACACGTCTCCGAGAGTGACAGAACACAGTGGTAGGCAGACACAGAGATGAGTACACGTGATAGCCGGTCATGCTTTGTGTTTCTGAAAAGTAGGTCATTATTATTATTTTTTTTTGCCAAATATAGTTTAATTATTTTATCTGTCAATTGCTTTTAAATGTTTTTCTTTTGTATACTCAAAACATTCACTGTCTGGTGTTTAGCTCAACTGCATGGCATTAGTCAAAGCTGTTTCTTTCCAGATGGAAGGCCAATTCTGTCAGGACCATTATCTTACATAATCACTCTGCTTCCTGTGAAATGGAAGGTCACACCTGCTGCCTCTCACGCGCACACACGTGTTTGCTCTAATTTAGAGCTGTGGGTCACTGATCTGCTTAGCCCACGCAGAGGCTTTGTGAGAGTACTGAAACCCTTGATTAACTCTATTTCTAGCCTTTGCTGCACTTACATGAGACTGTGTGTGAGCAGGGCACTGCCCTCTAAGCAGTAATAACAAGACAGATGCTGTGTGACTCTAAGCTCATCCAGCTACTGATATACTATCTTACTGACTCTAGCAACCCCTTCAGTCTTAAGGGGCCAGGATTATGTATGTAATGTCCTCTATCCTTGAGACATTTCTATTCCTGACTTGGTTTTACCTACTCATAGAATTTCCAAAGTATTTATATATTGGTTATAAGTCCTTGGCAGAAAAAGCATCAATTTTCCTTACTGTACAAAGTATAGTCCACCCCAAAAAAACAAACAAACAAAAAAAACTAACAGATAATTGTAATGAGATATAACAGGAAATCATAAACAAATGGGGCCACACAGACGGCTCAGCAGCTAAGAGCAAAGGCTGTTCTTTCAGAACCTGGGTTTGATTCCAAGCACCAAGATGGCAGCTAATAATTGTTTGTAACCTGAGTACCAAGGTGTCTGATGCCCTCTTCTGGCCTCCACAGGCACTGTATTCATGTGGTGCACAGACACACATGCAGGGAAAACACCCATAAACATAAAATACAAAATAAATAAAAAAAATTAAGAGAAATTTACAAATAAAGGGAAGCATACTCAGCTTCCTACACTGATGGGCTGGCAAAAAAATACTAAGTGTGTGCTGTTCAAGAGAGAAACAAATGCATAATTAAAGAAATTGCTAGCTGGGTGGTGATGGTGCATGCCTTTAAGCCCAGCACTCGAGAGACAAGGGAAGCGGATCTCTGTGAGTTCAAGGCCAGCCTGATCTACAAGAGCTAGTTCCAAGACAGGATCCAGAACTACAGAGAGACTCTGTCTTGGAAAAAAAAAGAAAAAAGAAATTACTGTAGCAGTGTTCATCACTACAATCTGATACTTTTCCTGTTGTCATGTTTCTATTTCTTTTAACTTTAATTTAAATTATATAGCTTGATAGTATACCCTATGTATGATAACTGTCAGTAATTTAGAAACCCAGATAATGTAGCTACACATATTAAAGGACACATTTGTGTTTTTTAATCCAGCAACTCTGTCAACACTATTAAGAAATGTAGTCTTAAAGAGACAGCAACAGCAGATAGTTCATGCATCTTCACACACAGATGTTCTCTACAGCACCAGCGCCAGACTGAGCACACACAGATGTTCTCTACAGCACCAGAACTAACATGAGCACCTTCTAAAGGAAACAAAACAAAACCAAAAACCTCTACAGCCAATTCTACAGAACATTATACATCTATCGAAAAGAACAATGGAAGGAGAATGACTAAGAACAAAGAATAATGACAAGTATATGAGAACACTACAATAAAACCCACCACTTTGAATGCTAAGCTACAGAAAAAACGTATTTTTTTAATATAAAGAGAACAGTAAAGTCAGGTATGATGGTACGTACACACCTGAAATTCCAGTACCTGGGAGTCTGAGACCAGTCTGGACTTTAATTGTAAGTGCCAGGTAGTTAGAGCTATTCAGTAAGATCATAAAACAAACAAACAAACCTAAAAAAAAATTAAAAACTAAAAATCTGGCTAAAATACAGCAATTAACTTGGAGATTAGCATTAAGTGGACACAGGTGTGGAGGAAGATGCCCTGGAAAAACCCAACACTGAGCTGCACATCTGCACCACTTACACTTATCTAAGAGGCCTGGAGAAGGCTACAGGGTATGTACTGGTGTGTGGTTGACTGTGAGGAAATAAAGACCAGGGGGATGGAAGGAGTTACATGGGTCGTAGTGGCAGACACTAGGATTGTTTTATTATTACGAGTACATATACACTACTTTAGTTATGAGGAAAAAATACTAAGAAAATGTTTTTCTTTTTGCTTTGAGAGAGGGTCTCACTATGCAGCCCAATCATTCCTCAAAGTCATGGTGATGTTCTGTCTCAGCCTTCTGAGTGCTAGTATGATAACATGGACTATTAGGCCCTATCCAATAAACATTATTTTAAGGTCTCCTATTTTGATAACAGTAAAGAAAAGATGAGAAAGGAGAATTCCAAATTCTCCCCCTTTCAACTACAGTGTACAACTATATAACATTAATTTCATACACTACATGTAAGAGCGTTACATTAACATTTACCTTTTTATCAGTGGCTTGAAGTTCTTCAAAAACCTTTTCTAAGGTCCAACTTCAAAAGAGAAAAAAACAAAAAGGGACAGAGATGGTAACATAAGGTGTTAGAGCAGAGCTTCGGAGCCAGTGAGACCACCTGACCCAGATCACGCTGCCACACTCACTTCGCTTCCGTGTACTCTCTAGGGAGTTCTTCAGTTCCATCCAGTGTCATCACTGATGCCCGAATCTCCTGTTCGACCAGGCTGTCCACCATCACCCGGAAGTATGCCCACACTGTGTCCTCCCAGGTGTCACAGACAGGAAGGAGCTGTTCATCCATGTCAAAACAGACAGAGAACAGGAAACCAATTACATCCACGGATAAAGACTTTAAAACTATCTTCTAATGACAGAAAACACTATGGAATTTAAAAATTACATCAAATAACCCCCTTTCTCCTAAACTCAAAGATCCACCTGGCTCTGCCTCCCAAGTGCTGGGATTAAAGGCGTGCACCATCACCGCCCGGCCTGGCTTCATTTATTTAATCATCATGTAAGATCCAGGTGCAGGCCTATAATCCCAGCATTGAGGAGCCTGGTCTACAAAGCATGACCCTAGCCTCAAAACTCAAACAAACCTAAACAGCAAAAAAGTGTGAGGCTAGACTAAGCTACGTATCAAGCAAAATAACAACAAAAACAAGCAAACAATAAAAAGTACAGAAAAAAATAGCTGAAAACCATGCGTACACAGGAAGCATCACAAGCAGGTGGTCACTGTCCTGCTTTCTGACATCTCTGGCTGGGCTGCTACAGAAAGCAGCTCAAGTCTTCCACGTGAATTACGAGACTATTGTGGTTCATTCAGAGTAAGGTAAGCATCATACCAGTGCATACCTGCTTGAGATTCCCGCTCAGTGATGCGTAAATTGCTCTTTCATATTTATTAAAAAGTTCCTAAAAGACAATGAATAAAAGGATTGGAAAGTATTCCTTTTCCCAGCATGTTAGTTTTCGACATTATTCTTCTAGATTGAACCTGGTCACTTAGTTCCTAAGCTTCAGTGACAGAGCAAGGGAGGCAGGCAGGAAGGACAGTTTAGTTTGATGAATTAACTCCAAAATCGTCAGAAAAAAAAAATCAAACATTTAAATATCAAATGAAAGCAAAGCCAACTCTGATGGTATTTTAAATATTTATAGTAAAATGTTCATCTACATAGAACCTAAGCAGGTGTTGCTCCCAGTTTCTCGGTACCAACCCTCCTGCTGCTGGCCAGGGGCCATCAGTGTGTAGCCATCCCAAGAAAGCAGCACTCATCACTTTATTCTGTTTTAAGGGCTTTGTCAATGGCATTTCAAGCTTTCTTGCCATCAAACGAGACACTCAGGAGACTCCCTTTCTGCTGCTACCACTACCATCACAGACAGGCCCTTAGCAGTGAAGAAGTCTCTCAGGCTCCTCATCACTTCTGTGACTCCAGTCCTATCAGGTCAGGCTGCACAGCCATGCCACTGCTCTCAATCACCTGTGCTTAGCCTTCTAAACCCAATTCAACATGCAAATTCCAGTTCTTTCCCAAAGCAAGCGCCCAGTTTATTGCACTACTATATTTATTTCTTAGCTCTCTGACAGGTGTGAAACTGTAACCACAGTTATCGTCTCTAAAACAGCTTTAGCTTTCATTGTTATTATTCTGTGGAGCACATGCTACAGTGCGACACATGTGGAGGTCGGTCCTCTCCCACTTCTAGGGAGGTTCCAGGTACCAAATAAGGGCCGTCAAGCCTGCTCAGCAAGTGCCCGCATCTGCGGAGCCATCTCTCCAGCTCTCATTTTTGTTCACCACCGATGACATTTCAATGTATTTTTTGTTAGCCCATTCTCCCATAAAGCGTGAGATTCCCTGCCCAACCGTGTTCTGTGGTGACTTTAGGAATGCGCTCATCATGTCCCAACAGCACTGGCACTTCACTTCCTTTATGAACTTTCTATTCCACGTCAGACCTCCCATCCTATGTATTTACCTCCAACTCCTTCCTCAAGTTTCCACTCCCAAATCTATTTATTAAGTTTTAAAGAGTTAAATGGAGAAGTCCTCTGAGAAGCCAGCTTTCAGCTTTAGCCTCCCAGTCTTCTCTAAGCTGATGGGGTCCATCCTTTATGCTTCTCAGCAATGTTATTTCTTAGCATTTAGTGTCTGAACAATCCGCTACGTCACCAGGCCTATTCCTAAGGTGACTAAAACTTCTCTCAATACAGAGACCCTAGTCATACATTACACTGAACATTTCATTGCTCCTCAGTACACCTTTGTTTAATAAACTGGGTCAAAGTGAGTCTCAATGCATATTTCATTATCTTACATCTTCTGCCATTCTCCAGCAACTAATCTTCCAAATCCGCCTGTATGGATTCCCTTCAACAGGCTCTAGTTCTGTTCCTACAAAACAGTTAAAGAAAATTCATCATTTAAAATGAAACATGTCAGCCACTTCTACACAGAAAGGCTACCATTCACTAGGACTGGCATAGAGCTGAGTACCTCCACACCCCACGCAGAATGACCTAACATACCGCTTCCATTAACATTAGGGTCATGATATAGCTTCCAGCCTTCCAGTGTGGCAGCTCGCCATGCTTGCCCACAACGTTTACAGAGCCTTTGTGCCTTGGGAAACAAAAAAGGACAATTACATCACTGGCACAGAAGTGAAAAGCACCGTGCTCTTTAATTAAGCAAACCCAGTATCACAAGACTAGCTATCAAGTGACAAAGACAACTGGTAATGGCATTCCACTTTCCCCACAAACCAGTATGTCTGTGGCTTTCCTTTCTTGTTTGGGCTGGGCTGGGGGAGCGGGATCAAACCCAGGACTTCACACATGTGAGATAATCACTTCATCAACTGAACCTTATCCCAAGCCCCTTAGTTTTCTAGTAATTTCCTTCTTTCTTCATTTTAGCCTTGCTACTAGGGTACTAGGGCATTCACTCACTAACATGGAATTTGAAATAAAAATAAATAGATTTGATGACCTTGATTTTTGGAATACAAAATTATTATAAAAAAGTCTGTAAGCTGGGTAGTGGTGGCACACATCTTTATACCAAGCACTCAGGAGGCAGAGGCAAGCAAATCTCTGAGTTCAAGGCCAATCTGGTCTACACAGTGAGTTCCAGGACAGCCAAGAAACTCTAAACTCGGTCTTAAAAAAACAAAACAAAACAAAACAAAACAAACCCTTAAATATCTCTTTCTATAATGATAAGAGCAATTAGTCCATTGATATTTCCTTAAATTCAACATAACCAAGGAGAAATGGCAGAACCAAAGTAGCCTGCAGTGCAATGGAGTAAGGCAAAGCTTGGCTTGTTGAAGAATTTGCTAAGAGTTCTGGAAAGCAGAGTGAACTGTTCTCTCAAGCCTCAGAGCCATGTGCTTTATCTGGACATGCCCCGTGGAGGCAGAAACAGCACACAAAAGCACAGCCGGGGCCAATAAGACTCTTCCAACTTTAGTTCTATGGCACCTGGAACACAAGCAAGCAGGGATCACATGCCTCACCTCTTCTGTCATTCCAGCACGAATTAGAGTGAAAAGGTATTTGAGTAACCGAACTTCATCTTCTCTATCCAGATCATCAAGTGGCATTTTCTGTCTAATAGGAGCATCAGGGTCCTATAAAA
>LOEQ01001099.1:118094-131324 GCA_001685075.1 Bramus lutescens | reverse complement strand
AAAAGGCTGGCCAGCTCCTGGGGAATAATACCCAAGGTTTAACTGCAGGCACACATACTCCCCAGACACACACAGGAACATGCATATATGCATGCACCTATATTACATAAACACAAAACACCTACACATAAAAATAAAAGGTATTTTCAATATGAATGTAACTGCACAGACTTAAAATTAGAAAAACCAAGGTGGTGCCAGTCAGCAGGTCTTTCCTTGTCTGACTTCAGAGAGCAAGGCAAGGTATACAGTGTAGTGGGCCTGGACTTCAGAGCAAATCAACTGATGTCTGAACTCTGTTTTCATTGCCTAGTAACAGCACCCTCTCACACTGGCTTCTCCAGTCCACCTTCTAGCTTGGAAAAGCAGGTAACAATATGTTATTACTATGTATTAAGCACTTAGAAGGCAGAGGCAGGTGAGTTCAAGACCAGCCTGGTCTACAAAAGCTAGGTCCAGGACAGGCTACAAAGCTACAGAGAAACCCTGTCTTGAAACATCATCAACAACAACAACAACACAGTCCTTGCTCACAAGAGTTCAGATAACTGTAATCATTATTATTTATTCTTACATACTGATACTGTAGCTGCATATCTTATTATGTAAATTATATAAATGTTAGCTGGTATTATGACTATTAAATAATTTAAAAACAGAAACAAGAATCTTACAAGGCTGTCGAAATGAGCTTGGAGTTCGAGGAATCATTTGGCTTCTTGGTGTAGTGTTACCAAAATTTTCATCTTGGTTAGCCTGGACTTAGGAAGAATTAAGGAAAATTTTTTATGTGGAGGGAAAAAATATCAGTAATGTTAACCAAAGATTTACCACACAAGATGCATGAATACCTTTTTTCAAGAACAAAGAATTTTATCGCTACCATCTTTCCTGTGTACACAGCTATTAATTCCCTGTCATTAAATTCCCAGGACAGAATTAAATTAACATGTACTGACTATTAGTTGGTAAAATGACGTACCAGTAAGAGACTCGAACATGCTTTCAGAGAAACAGAAACCCTAATGCACTAAGTCCACTGAGAGCATATAGCCACCAAGTAAAACACCCGTGGAGGGCTATCACCGATTTTACCACAGTTAAGTTTAATGTCTCAAACAAAATCCTGCAACACTGAGTCAAAGCATTCTGCAATTTGTATAATTCTTAAAATACAAAGGATACTTAAGACTCTTTTTTGAGCACTTTGCTTTCTTGCAGTCCGTGTCACTTCTGCCTCCCGGATCACAGGAGACGACATCTCCCCGAAGATACTCCTAAAATGGTATAATTAAGCTCTTAGATGGTATTTACAAAAACCTTTTATCACTACAGTTAGAGCAAAAGATCCTGGGTCAGTCAAGGGACAGGTCACTCCATCAGACAGGGGACAGGTCACTCCATCAGTCAGGGGACGGACAGGCCACTCCATCAGTCAGGGGATAGACAGGCCACTCCATCAGTCAGGGGAGGGACAGGTCACTCCATCAGTTAAGCCTTAAATGTTTTGGTGAGTTAGCTGTGTGACAACGGGTAGGTGTTAGGTCAGACTCGCACCTGCAATCTAAACTGAACTACATAGGAAGTTCCAGGCCAACCTGGATACAGAGTGAGACCACTGAGTTACATGCCCAAGCCCCGTTAACTTGGGTCCTTAATCTCTTCAAGGCTCACTGTTCTCTGACAAAAGGATGGCAGTGAGGTCCTCATAGGACTGCAATCAAGCCAAATTAAAAGTAAAAGAAGACCAGGTTTACTGGGCAAAGCACTCCAAGGGGAACTTCCAGCACCCAGAGATGAAGAAGGGGGCAGAAGAGAAATCACATAGCCTTTCTGAAGGAGGGGGCTTAAATACACTGTAGGAGCCGGGGTGATGACGTGTCCTCCACAAGCTGAGTTTATGCCCAATTAAAACTCTTTGGGCAGGAATTGGGGACCTGGCATTCTCAGGGGAATAGCTGGCGCTTGGCAGTTTTCCTCAGAGGACCGGGTTTGGAGAGGGAGAAATGGTACGATCAAGCAGGGATGAGCTGGAGATTCCAGCAAAACAAAATGAACTATTTAAATCTTAAGGAACACACCAAAATAAACCTAGCACAATGTTTTCAGTATTAATTTTTACTCAAATGACCAGCTGGCAAGTTACTTCTGGCAGGTTTCCCTGATTCTCCCGTGCCAGGAGAATTTAACGTCCCTTTCGTTTATTTTCTCGCAGTACAATATAACACAGCGACCTCACTACCCGATCAACTCCCCGATGCCAAGGGATTTGAATAACCCATCTTTGTCGCAGGCGAGCATAATTACCCGATCACATGAGAAAATCAACTACCTGGTGCTGGCCTTTAAAAGTCTAGGCTGATCACAGTGACATCTACCTATGTAAAATCTATAAGAATTAATAGCCACAATAAAATCGCTCTCAAAGTCTGTACTGAGATGTCAAGCATTGCTGACTACTGGCTGTGACCTCGGACTGCTACTTCGCATTTCGAATGCTGTACGGCTGGGAGAGAGCGCCGCACAGACCCCGGAGCCTGGGCGTGGAACGTGGAGGATATGCACCTCTGCATCCGTGTTCCCCCCACTCCTGGCGGCCTTTCCTCCAGGAGGAGACAAATCCCCGGCCGGGAGGAGAGAATGGACAACCCTCGGCTCCTCCTCCGCTCCCCGCGGAGCTGGTTTCACCTACGTCGTCCCGCCAACAGGCGAGAGCCACAAGTCTTGGCCCAGGCGTCCCCACCAGGACTGACCTGTCCATAACTGCGACCTCCTCCACCTAGAACCTTACAAACTCGACCGCAACCCGGCCACCACGTTTCAGCCTTCCCGCTCTCCGGAAGCAAACCCTTCGACCCGGAAGCATCCCCTTGATAAACCAGCCCCTGCGAAAAGAAACGGTAAGGCAGAAGAAACAGCGTTTCCATTTGGCGCCTGCGCGACTTCCATCCACAGCCTCAGGCCTAGTGGGCGCAGGCGCAGAAGTGCCAGTGCGGGACTGCGTGGCTGGGCGGTGCAGGCTGGGCGGGAAGGGGCGGGGCTTGGCGCGTTGCCCCAGGAGGCATTTGTGGGCGTGGTCTGGGTGGGGCATCCTGCTGGGAAGCTAGTAGCCGGTCACCTGGATTCTGAAGGAAAGCGTCTCCCTCGGCGTTCCTATTTGGAGTTCGGCGACACTCCACAGGAGCGGGCCTATTTCGGGGGCTCGTGGTGTACTCTCAGTGAACGGATTTTGAAGCTGTTTCCTATCATAGTTATATATTTTTCCTTTACGGAACCAGCCGTCTTTTTAAAAATTGAAATGCAATGCATAAGCTTACTCCTATAATACCAGCATTTGGGAGGCTGAGGCAGGAGGATCACCATGAGTTTGAAGCCAGGCTGGACTAAGAATAAAACCCTGACTTTAATGATAATAATTATAAGATAATAAAATTAATAATGGTAATAATAATAATTTTAAGGTGTGAAGATACCTGTTCCAGCATCTCAGAGTATTAGGTCTCAGGCCCTCTATATGCCTAGAAATGAGCTCAAGATTAATCATAGGCTTTCTGGCGGTTAGATAAATGTCAACATCCCAGCCTGGCGGTTGTGGCGCATGCCTTTTATCCAAGCACTCAGGAGGCAGAGGCAGGAGGATCTCTGTAAATTCGAGGCCAGCCTGGTCTACAAAGCGAGTTCCAGGACAGACAAGACAGTAACACAGAAAAACCCTGTCTTGAAAAACACGTGTCTCTCATAGAAAACTAGGAAAATACACACAAGCAGGAGAGTCCTGCTGATGAAAAGAGTCCCACACTTTCTTTAGTTCTCTGTGACTCTAATTCCAGGAAATATCCTGATGGAAATCACCCAAAGTTAGGCATGGTAGGACACTCTGTAATCCCATCACTTAGGAGGGAGAGGCAGGAAAATTGCAATTTGTAGGCAAGGTTGTGACTCCCTGTCTCAAAAACAAAATAAAATAGAAGCCCGCCATCTGAGTGCAGTTAACTGACAGAATTATTATTTATGCCAGCATGTTTTGTGTTTTTTTATGCAGTGAAAACAAACAGTAGCGATACATTGTACACCGTTTCACAAGCTGTTTATTCAATTAACATGAACATCTTTTCATCTCGGAAGCATTCAGCTACATCTCTGGTGACCGGGCTGACTACATCGAGGATAACATTCCTTTGGTTTCCATTTCCATTTCTTCATGCCTCGGTGCACTCTGATTTCACCCTATACTGTGAGTGGAAACTGTTCTAGAAGAGGTCACCAAGAGGCTCTGCAGCTTTCTCTGCCTTCCTCCCTGTGGAGCCAACACCATGGTTGGCCACCCTGCCTACTTCTGAGGTGAGAGACCATGATTGCCTAGTGGTCTTTCCTGCTGCCCAGGCTACTCTTGGCTTGTTTCCTCTGCATTCTGGGGAAGTCTGCCTTTCCCTTTAAAACTCCTTTCCAGACAAGCACCAAGCCTCCTTCAACTCTCTGCTATCTTTGCCTTTAACTGCCACAAGTCTCTGCAGAGATAATGCCCTTGATTTTGTCTTCCAAACTCACACACACAGCTGCCTATTTGGACATATTGCACATAGTCAGCAGACAACATAATGGCAAACCTACCTCCCCCATAGTTTCCTCTTTGACAGATGGTCAGGTCCCGCTAGTCCATAAATAACCTCAGTAGGACCGCAAGTCCCTGAGGGCAGAGGCTCTACCCAGGTGCCAGCAGACTGGTTTTCTCTCTTTTGTTACCAAATCTCGAAGATGTGTTCCATTGATGTTGTTTAGCCCCAGCTCATTACAGGGCTCGAGCTGAACTCAAGGGTGCTCTGGCAATGCTGCCCTGAGCATCAGTCACCTTCCAGGTTCCTCTGCATCTCAAGGTTAGCGTTAGGCTGCTTGATTCTGGGTTTTTGTTTTGTTTTGTTTTCTTTTCTTTTTTGCCTGGTATCTCTGCCTCTGATTTTAAATTCTATCCAGTCTCAGTCTCATTTCCCCAAACATTGTATGGCCATTTGATACATTTTTGTCCCCTCCTTCCAAAGATAGACAGAATGAGCAGAAAGAGGACAACTTTGTGGAATCCATTTTGGGGAATTAAACTCTGATCTTCAGGCTTGCCTGACAAGTCCTTTCCCTGTGGAACAATCTCGTGCTACTATTATGAATTGCAATGTAAATATCTGTGTTTTCTGATGGTCTTAGGCAACCCCTGTGAAAGGATTGTTTCACCTCTAAGGGGTCGCAACCCACATGATGAGAACCACTGATTTAAAGACCACCCCGACTAGTACAGATTTGTATGTACAAACTGGTTTAAATGCTGCACAACATAAGCATGTATTGAAGCATCACTCAAGCTAGGTGTGATGGCTCATGTCTTTAATCCTAGCCCTTAGGAGGATGAGGCAGGTGGATTGCCACAAGTTCAAGACCAGCTTGAGTGGCAATGCTACTTACTAGCTCTCCTGGCATACAATGACTTCATATCTAAAAAATAAAAAGAAAGAAACATATATGGTACTCTATTAATATGTATAACTTTAATGTTTTTACTTAAAAGTTAAGTAATTTAGGCCTGGCTTGGGGCACATATGTATAATTCCAATATCAGAAGGCTGATGTAAAAGGAATATAAATTTTACACCAGCCTGGACTATAGCAGACCCCTCAAAAATAAATTTAAAAAATAATAAAAAGAAAAAAAGAGGGCTGGAGAGGTGGCTCAGAGGTTAAGAGCACTGGCTGTTCTTCCAGAGGCCCTGAGTTCAATTCCCAGCAACCACACGGTAGCTCACAACCATCTTACAGATCTGATGCCCTCTTCTGGTCTGCAGGCAAACACACAGACAGAACATTGTATACATAATAAATAAAATAAATCTTAAAAAAAAAGAAAAGAAAAAAACCCAAAATAGCTGGCTATGGTGGCATATGCTTGTAATCCTCGTGATTAGGAGGATGAAGCAGTGGGATTGCAATAACCAAGGACAACCTCAGCTACTCAGTGAGACTTCATCTCAACTTTAAGAGATTTAATTATTTTTCTCTTTTATTTATTATTATAAGATTTATTTTTATATGTATAAGTGTCTCATTTGCATATATATATATATATGTGTGTGTGTGTGTGTGTGTGTGTGTGTGTGTGCCACATACATACCTAGTGCCAAGGCCAGAAGAGGGCATCAGATTCCCTGGAACTGGAGTTTTAGAAGGCTGTGACCAGCATGTGAGGCTGGGGACCAACTCTGGGTCCTCTGCAGGGTCAGCAACTACTCTTGACCACTGCGCCATCTTCAGCCACCTCAACTCTTTTAAAGATAAAAAAAAGTGTATAGAAAAGAAAAAGAAAAAAGAAAGGTGTCTGTATGTACAATGTATGTGCATGCATGTGTAAATGTGTGCATGTGTATAAAGGCTGGAGACTCCTCAGGTACCCTACCTACTCCTTTGAAACAGTGTTTTCTAATGCTCGGAGATGAGCCGTCAGGCTAGAGCACAGGACAGCAAGCCCTAGAAGTCTTCCTATCTTCTTCCCCAGCTCTGGGGCCACAGATGGGCTACAGCTCCTCTCTGCCGCAGGGTGCTGGGGCCAGCATGCAAGTCTTTGGGCTTGCAAGACAATTACTTTACCAGCTGAGCCATTACCACGTCTTCCTCAAACTTGTAGCTATCTCCTGTCTCAGCCTCCTTAATGCCAGGATTACAAGACTGTCACCATACCCTGAATCAAAATGGTTTTAAATGTTAATAAAGGCTGGGTGGTGGTGATACACACCTTTAATCCCAGCACTAGGGTGGCAGATGCGGGAGGATCTCTGTGAGTTCGAGGCCAGCCTGGTCTACAAAAGCTAATTCCAGGACAGGCTCCAAAGCTACAGAGAAACCATCTCGAAAACAAACAAACAAAAAGTCAATAAACATTGTGTGTGTGTGTGTATAAAAACAACTGACATTTGTGCTGATCAAGCTTTTGTCAACTTGACACAAACGAGGACATCTCTGGGAAAAGGAAGCATCAAGCTAAGGGACTGCCTCTGTTGGACTGGCCTGTAGACAAGTCAGGGGCAGGCATTTTCTTGACTGGTGGATGTGGGAGGGCCCAGTCCCACCCCCAGGCAGGTAGTCTCAGAAGAGGGCTAGAGTGGTAGGCTCACTCGCTAAGAACGGGGCATGGAGGAAGGAAAGCACAGACTGCTTCTATAGAGCAAAAGAGTTTGATTTTTTTTTTAAGAGGAACATTTATTTATTTATTTATTTATTTTTAAAAGATTTATTTATTATGTATACAGCATTCCTTCCATACATGCCTGCAGGCCAGAAGGGGGCACCAGATCTCATTACAGATGGCTGTGAGCCACCATATGGTTGCTAGGAATTGAACTCAGGACCTCTGGAAGATCAGACAGTGCTCTTAACCGCTGAGCCATCTCTCCAGCCCCCAAGAGTTTGATTTTTAGCACTGCACCAGGTGGCTCAAAATCACTTGTAACTTCAGTTCCAGGGGGATCCAACACTCTCTTCTGGGAGGCACTACACTCACCCACACACATAATCAATAAAAGCAAAATAACATTTAACTGAAAAAGAGAGGAGCCAATTGTGCAGAGTGTTTCTCCATGGTCTCTTTCTGCTTCAGTCTCCTGTCTCCAGGCACTTGCCTTGTCTTCTCTGGATCATAGACTGGAAGCTGAAACAAACCTTTCCTGCTGGTTAGTTTTGTGTCTGCTGAAAAGAGGGAACTGCAATTGAGAAAATGCCTCCAGAAGACCTGGCTGTAAGGCATTTTCTTAATTAGTGATTGATGGGGGAAGTCCCAGCCTATTGTGAGTGGTCCTTGTGCAGGTGGTCCTGGACGCTGTGAGAAAGCTATAGGGAGCAAATCATCACCCCTCCATGGCCTCTGCATCAGTTCCTGCCTCTAGGTTCCGGGCCTGCTTGAGTTCCTGTCCTGACTTCCTTCAGCAACGGACTATGAGGTGGATGTGTGATACAAACAAACCCTTTCTTTCCAATTAATTTTTGGTCATGGTGTTTTGTCACAGCAAGAGTAACCCTAACGAGGACACGTTTTCTCCTCCAGCTGCTTTTAATCAGTGTTTTATGACAGCAACAGAAACCAAATTAGGACAATGTCTGATAGACTTTTAACATGGAATAATAAATATGAGAATGCTTCTTAGACTTAACCATTAATTCAATCTGATGTTTTTCAATGTAGGCACTTTTCATTCTGTTATTACCATGTGTATGTGAATGCATGCATAAGCATGCCATGGCACATGTGTGGAGGTCAGACAACAATCTTCAGAGTTAGGTTTCTCACTGGAGGTTCCTGAGATTGGATTTAAGTTGTCAGAAGCACTTGGAGCCATTCGGTCAGATGGCCAGCCTGGCATTGTCCCTTTTCACATTGTTTGTGCCTTCAGCGTGGTGTATTTGGGGTGACATTTTTAAGGAAGTGCAAAGCCTCACCACACAAGTGAATCATTTGCAGTGACTCCTCCCTACAGACACTGCAGCCATCATCAATAGTAGAAATGATCTTAGGAGCAACTGAGAAACTAAAATCGTTATCCCTGGTTTACACAGGACACTCTGGCTAAACCACAAAACCATTCCTGCAAGTTTAGTGCCGTTCTTATCTTCACATTCCTCTTTGCAGATGCAGATTTCCTTCACCCAACACTTGTTCACATTTCTTTGGGTGCTTTATTAAAAAATGGCTTGGCTGTTCTCTTTAATTAGGACGACTTTTATTTCATCTAGATTGTATTCTGTGAAGGTGGCTGGCATGATCTTTATACAAATTTGATCAGGAAATAAAATAAGTCACATATTTCTTTCACCTCTAGTCTCCAGTGTTACCACACCCTCATTCTGCCTGGTTTGATGGGTAGGGGAGTGTTGAAGGGGTATCTCTCCTCTGGTACTTGCAGTAGAAGCTAGAAGGTTCTTTCCTGTTCTCTTAAGAATACAGGTGAAGGGGGCTGGAGAGATGGCTCAGTGGTTAAGAGCACTGGCTGCTCTTCCAAAGGTCCTGAGTTCAATTCCCTGCAACCACATGGTGGCTCACAACCATCTGTAATGAGATCTGGCGCCCTCTTCTGGTGCGTGGGCATACATGGAGGCAGAATTTGTATACATAATAAATAAATAAATAAATCTTAAAAAAAAAGAATACAGGTGAAGCTGGGCATGGAGGCAGATGCCTTTAATGCGTTTAAGGCCATCCTTGATGACACAGCAAGTTCCAGGCCAAACAAATACATGAACAAAACAGAAAACAAAAACAACAACAAAACTACAGGTGAAGCCAGAGTGATGGCGTAGGTTTGACATCTCAGCACTCAGGAGGCTGAGGCACCATGGTCACAAGTTCAAAGCCAGCCTCAGCTGCATGATGAGGGAATCCTAAAACACTTGCACTTGTGAGAAAGGTTTCTCATCTCAGGAGACTCAACTCAAAGGATCGCAATGGAGATCCACAGCCAGGCCTCAGAGGCACATGCTGGGCAAGATGGATTGGGAGTGAGGTGCAAAAGGAGACCTAACACACATTAATGCCTGAGTAAGTGCTATGATTGATAACTTCAAAAAAGATCTCTTTTTATGTGTGGTATGCATGCACACATGTGTTCAGGTTCCTGTGGAGGCAAGAAGGGAGAGTCAGATCCCCTGGAACTGGAGTTACAGGCGGTTCATAGGTGCTGAGAATTGAACCTGGGTTGTCAGGGAAAGCAGCCAGCTTCTCTTTCTTTTACCTGCCATCTATCCTTCCAGGCCTCTGGACGGTATCTTATTTTGTTTGTTTGTCTTTCAAGACAGGGTTTCTCTGTGCTTTGGAGCCTGTCCTGGAATTCACTCTGTGTAGATTAGGCTGGCCTTGAATTCACAGAGGTCTGTCTCTGCTGGGATTAAGGCGTGGGCCACCACTGCCTGGTGATAGTAATTTTTTTGAGAAACAATGTAACAAATACTTTGAATAGTCGATGTTACTATACACATATGGTCGTCTTTGTCAATAGCAAAACACCTTCTAGAGAATTCATGAAGATGTATTCTTAGGGGCTCAGAGTTTAGATTATGCTTTCTAGATAATTCATAAGGACGCACTCTTAAGGGCTGAGGTCGCAGTTCAGTGGCATAGCGCAGTTTCATAACATGGCTTCAATCCAAGTCAACTTAGTTCATAAATCAAGAGCAGAATTTGACTTGAAAATACCTTGTGAGTATATTTGAGTTGCAAATTTATTGACATCTAACTATGTGGCTTCTAAAAATGGAAGTGTATTTCAAAGCACAAAACGATGGGAGCTAAATCTTGGCCATTCAAGGATGCTTAGGAAGACTGCTGACCTCAAGCCTCGCCCTTGAAGACGCCCGCAGAAGCTTGAACTGCTTTGCACAAGGATAGCAAATACAGCATGTGCCTCAAAATGCATCTGGCTCCCGATCTGTAATTGAAAATGATTGAGTTTAATCTTAGGGAAAAGCTCACACTCCTAAGGGACTGTTTTTGCTTCTCAGTCCTTCACAAGATCAACCTGAGTTCTTTTTCTTTTCTCTTTTCTTTTCTTTTTTGTTTTTTTGAGCCAGGGTTTCTCTGCGTTGCTTTGTTGCCTGCCCTGGAACTAGCTCTTGTAGACCAGGCTGGCCTCGAACTCACAGAGATCCACCTTCCTCTGCCTCCCGAGTGCTGGGATTAAAGGCCAGTCACCACAGCCGGGCAACCTGAGTTCTTTAGCTGTATAAAAAGACTGAATTTCTGGTAATAACAGAAAGCTAAATTCTTTTGGCTTTTTGAAAGATTAAAAAAAATTAACTAGGAAGTTACAATGCTGACTTCATTCTTTGTAAAATTTAAAACTATTTTTTCTTAAGAATAACATAACAATGTTAAGGAAGAATATGTTCTAGTTATCTCGATTGCTTTTATTCCTGCATGTGCCCTCCACATATTCACATCAATTAACACATAATAATGACATTTAGATATATATGGACTACATCTCAAAAAGAAAACTTGACAATACAGCTTTTAAAATATCTACATTTCCGAAAACACTTTTTCAGTTGTTACTTTTGTTTCTCTCCTACCTATCTGGATTTCCTTTACTTCTGCCCCCCACCGTACCCCACACCTTTTCCAGGGGTCATGTCTCATTCACACACTCTCCCTCCCTCCCTCCCGAGAGCGTTTATTTTTAAACTCCCAATACCTCATGAACTCTCTTGTGAATCAATCGTTTCTTTAAAGACAAGGTCTTGTCAGAAACCTACCTGTGGCCCAGACTGTCTCTTAGCCGTGATTCTTTTCTCTCCCCAGAATGCTGGGAACACAGGCATGTGTCACCATGCCGCACTGTGGATCAGCCTTAAACATAACTTCCACACTCCCCGCCCCCATGCCTCTGTGTGTGTGTGTGTGTGTGCCTGTCTGTCTGTCTGTTTATATCTGCCTGTCTGTCTACAACTGTATCTAGCTCCAGGCTGGTACTTGAGCTTACAACCCACTTCCGCCTCTGGAGGGCTGGGAAAACAGGTACGTTCCACCATAAACTCACTGCTATGCATCAATCCATCATGATTTGTTCAGTTATTCTTCCCAGTGACAAGCACACAGTGCTTTTCCGTCTACACAATGGCAATATTTAATAATCTTGGCATATAACCTTTCCTCTTTTGGTATAGACATTAGGATCACCTGGTCAAATAAATGCTCAAATTCAAATATTTGCAGATAGTTTCTGATTTCTGGCTTCCCTAAAGTTTTTCTCACACTTCTACCAGGAGGGTAACTTCTTTCTTGGGTTCTAACCTTGAGACTTTTTTTTTTTTTCCTTTTGGTTTTTTGAGGCAGGATTTCTCTGTGTAACAGCCCTGGCTGTCCTGGAACTCACTCTGTAGACCAGGCTGGCCTGGGACTCACAGAGTTGGGATTAAAGGTGTGTGCCACCACCGGCCTCCTTCCTTGCAGATTTCATCCATACAATAAGCTCTTGAGTATTTATGTTGATTTTGCATTTCTACAGCTATGAGGTAAAACACCTGTGTATGGGCCAAGTGAATTTGTTTTGTGTTTGTTTTTTTTTCACTTTACTTATGTGTATAAGTGTTTTGCCTACGTGTACATATGTGTTAAATCCCCTCCATCTGGTGTAACAGACAGTTGTTTGTCAACCCTTAAAAAGAACCTAAGAACTCTTAATATTTTACAGATATTCACCTTTTTATTTTGTAGTTTATTTCCCTAGATCTGACTTTGACTTTGCAATATATTTTACTTAAGGTTTATATATTTTATCTAAATATTTTACCTCTAAGTTTCACTCTTAACCTCATAGACTTTCAAGATATTTATTGCTTAAATAAATTTGGAAAGTATTTTTTTCATGATAGATCTTCATTTTGCATTTTTATTGTGTGTGTGGTGTACATTTGCCACAGCCATGTGAGGCGATCAGAGGACGATTCGGTTCTCCCTACTCCAAGAGTGCAGGGCATCGAACCCAGGCCATGCAGCCTTTACTTGCTGTCTTGAATTTTTAGGTGGATTTTTGTGTTTGGGGCCAGTTTGTGCCATATTGTAACCAGATTTACTTCAGAACTCTATCTTCTCTGCTGATTAATAATGTTTTTTTTTCACTTATTTCAAGATCAGAGTTGAAACGTATTAATATAGAAAATTTAATATTTTTACCCCCCCCNCCCCCCCCAGCATCATTCAAGAGTTAACCTCTGCCCTCCATTGTTCCCTAACATATGCCAGCATTACAACTTCACCTTTACATTTTCTGCTATGAGGGTGGCACCCTGGCCTAAATACAAAATCCTAGGAAGAGGCCGTGGGGGCATGTCTGCCGGCTTCCCCTTCTTGCTGGTTTGTTCCACAGGTGCAGAATCAGCTCCTTTTGGACATCAGAATCTAGTGTCTTCAGCCTTCCACGTGTCCTGAGGACCAGTGATTTCCCGGAATCTCCAAGTCTTCAGTGGCATCCAGCTTCAGGGTCTAAGCAGCCACTGGGTTCTCGAAGCATCTCCAGCAGAAAGCTAGTTATTGTTGGAGGTACTACCCCTGGCTCTTCTGAGTAAGCCAGTCTAATAAATTCTCCTGTAAAACATGGCATTGTTGCTTCTGTTCCTCTGAAGAATCCCAATTAACACAGAGTCCTATCAGAATTTTTTTTTTGTTTTTCGAGACAGGGTTTCTCTGTAGCTTTGGAGCCTGTCCTG
>LOEQ01001099.1:77662-91856 GCA_001685075.1 Bramus lutescens | reverse complement strand
ATGGGGTCTGGTGCCCTCTTCTGGCCTTCAGGCATATACACAGACAGAATATTGCATACATAATAAATAAATAAATAAATGAAATCTAAAAGCCAGAGCGCCCCAGTGCCCCCTACAATCAACCACTACTTACTGGGTGTTACACTTTTGTGGAACGTGCACTAACAATGACACGTAAAAAAGATGGCTACAGCATAAAAGGAAGTTAATCTTGATAGGCATTTGCTTCATCTTGTATTTCTTAATTATAAAGGGGAACAACATACTCGTCCCCAAGAAGCCTTGCAGGAAAAGACTTAAGAAACACAGAAAACAGTCTGGGGATGTGGCTCACTGCTTGATTATAGGCTAGTGTTAGGGCTTTGGGTTCAAGCCACAGCGCCACCAAAGAGGGAGGGGCATATATTATGAGAGACACAAAATCTGATCAGAGTTCAAATGGAAATCAGGAATTGCTTTAAAGAGAAGGTAGCACCAAGAAAAACTATAGCGTTCCAATCAGAAACAAATCTACCAGTGCCTAGAAGAGAACAAAGGTAGCAAAGGAAGTCCAACATGGAATTACAACTCTTCAGAGCGCACAGGGAGAGGAAAGAAACAGCAAAGTGCAAAGTATTTACAGGGAGACAGGAAAACTCCCCTGTAAAAAGTGCTCAGGGGCTCTGACTCAGAAGCAACACATTAGACAATCTGAGGGTAGAAGCCACATTGAGAAAACGGAAGACACTTAAAAACCGAGCTGTCAGTAACAGGAGGCCACGAACGGCACACCTAGAGCATTATGTGCTCCTAGTAAGGTTAGTATGTGGGCTTCTTTTAATGTGAGCCTTGGCTGGAAACAAAACCCAGTTTATGATGAAAACCAAAATAATGTACCATAAACAATATACCATATAAAAGGAACCGTAAGAAATGATCTAAGGACAGCTAAGAGAACTGGTGTTTCAACTTTATTCAACAGTATTATTTGGCTTGAGTGCCTATTGTGTACAATGAGCATAACACCAGATGCACACGTTTTCCTATTTTCCTACTCAGAAGCTGACGGCTAAAGCACACTGAGCTGCGGTGAGTTACACCACCACAGACCAGAGCACCTACTGTATTCGCCCAAGGTCTCACATGCTGTGGCAGGCTTCCCCACCTCATCTGAAGAACGGCTAGCCATGGTGGTGCATGATTTTTAATCTAAGCATTCAGAAAGCAGAGGCAGGAGGATCTTTTTCAGTTCCAGGCAGTTAGGACTACATAGTAAGACCCTGTTGCCCAAACGAAATAAACAAACAAAAGAACGAATTGAATATTGGATAATGTGAGGTGCATAACTGTCTTGAATCTATCCAAATGCACGCAAACAAAGACTTAAGAAAATATCCTGTGGCCTAGGATCATGTGTCACATTAATTGCTGTATAACTAAAACTTAAAGCATAGCCTGGAACAGAAAAGACACTTAGGGATGGATCCTAGGACCTGGTGCATCCCAGGTAAGCACTCTGCCATTGAACTGCATCTCCAGTAGCTGCTGCTGTATCTAAAAAGATCTCAAATGGAACAGTCATGCTCCCTCAGTGTATAATCTATGGTTATCACCAGGCAAAAATGGCAGAACTGAATGGCCCTGATGAGGACAGTATGTCAACAAAGCCTACATTATTATCCTGTCCATTACTGAGGCTCACCAGACTTAGGCCCTACAGCAGTGGTGGCTCTCAAGCTTCCTAAGGCTGAGACTTTTTAATATAGTTCCTCATATTGTAGTGACCACAACTACAAAGTTATTTTTGCTGCTACGTCGTTATAATTTTGCTACTGCTATTAATTGTAAATATTTGAAATATGTGACTCCCCAAAGGGCTTGCGACCACAGGTTGAGAACTACTGCCTTACAGGCTGTGAGACCCTGAAAGAGATGAGGGGAGATTCTGCATATCACTGTAGTGGTGGCAAATTGGTGTTAAGCTCAAACATCTATGTACTGAGTGTAGTAATGAGAACAAATGTGAGAGCAATTCACACCCAAAGGAACCAAGGGAAGGTCTACTGTGGTTTAGGCAAAGGAACAATAGGGAGAAAACTTCTGCAAACCAAGATGGAAACTTGTCCAACAGACAGCATGAACTGTCGTTTTGCTTTGCAAAGAGATGGTCCTAATTCCTCAGATCTCCATCCATCAGTTCTTCCATAACTTAAATAACCATTTATATTTAAGCTTACATTAAGTCTTGCCGGGGGGGGGTAGGGAGAAAGCCCATTATAGTCCTTGAGGTACCTAATTTAATGCTACTGTCAAAGGTGCAGAATTTCGAGTACTCATCCACCATAAAGACATCCTCAGGACATTGGTGAACAGATGTGCACTCACATATTTGAAGCAACTACTAAATCCAGTTTGGAGATCCTGGGGGAAATCAGTACTGATATATTTATGAGTTAAGAGTAGGGAGTAGGGATCTTTGAACAAATCACTCCCAATTTCTGCGAATAGAAAACACCACATGAAATTCGCTAATATAAATACCTAATTTTTACCTCGCACAAGGATAGATAAACTTTTAAGAACACCATTTACAGTCTGTTTCAGTGTAAGGCTGAATTGAGAACTACAACCAGCATCTTCCACGAGACTACAAACAATTATTTCATTTCCCAGGCCACCTAACTAGGAGCAAATGGCATGCTTCGTACAACGACTGCCCCCAAAGCACCAAGAAGCCAAGAGAATGCCTCGATTTTAGGTTGTGGAGTCATGTCTGCACAATTAAATACAACACAGGAAACTTTAAGACCAAGATACTCCTAATGGAAATTCCCTGGTTAAATCTGCCAAAGTGCAGAAGAGAAAACTAAGAAACAAAAAGCAGAGGAACCAAAAGCACTCGCCACGATTTTCTGCTAGTTTCACTATGTCATCTAATCAGCAGCTTATGCTATCTATTTCCTGTCCACACTGGCTTGACAAATGTAACACTTCCATATTTCTCAGTTTATTCAAGATGCCTTTTATATTCAGTAAAAGTCACTTAGAGAAACAAAGGGGGCATCATATGTCACTGGGGACACAAAGAATGTTTCTCTTCCACTGTCACACAATACCTGCTTGCTTACTCACATAATTACTAGGTTAACAAAATGCAGCTCGGGGGATGGAGAACCAGCTCAGTGCAGAAGAGCCACTTGTCGGCTTGCAGAAGACCAGGTTCGGCTCCCAGCACCCACCTGGTAGCTCACAACCATCTGTAACTCCCTTTCTAGAGGATCTGCTTCCCTCTTCTGGCTTCTGAGGGCACCAGGCACATTACACTGTGCACATACATACAGGCCAGCAAACATTCAGGCATAAAATAAAGAGATGACTCTTTTAAAAGGTATCTTTAAAGTGTCCATTTCCTGCTAAATTTGAGACAAAAATCACTCGCTATTCTCCCCAATCACATGCACACATGTCAGCACATTTTTAATATTAGCATATTTACCAAGTAAAAAGAGATGTTAATTAGTCTATTACAGTCAGCAGAACTGGAAAAGTGGGCAGACACTTCCTGTTAGCAATGCTGAGTTTCAGAGTATCCACTTCAGCTATTTACTTCTTCCTGTCACTATACCAGGTGGTTCCATCAGGGATTTAAAAAAATAAAATCTTCTTTAGATTTAATTACTTATGGTCACAAGTGTTTGCCTTCATAATGCCTTCACCACCTGCATGCCTGGTGCCCAATGGGGTCAGAAAAGGGTATCAGATGCCCTGGAATTAGTTATCAATGGTTGCAAACTACCATGTGGGAACTGGGAATTGAATATGGATCCTCTAACAAGAGCAACAAGCACTCTTAACTGCTAAGCCATTTCTCCAGCCCCACATCAGGGATCTAAGAAAAATCCTATTACACTTGCATTGTGTGTGTGCGCGCTGCACCCCAAGAGCACATGCAAGAAGATTTGCATGTGGAGGTCAGACAACTTTAGGGATGAGTCGGTTCTCACCTTCCTCCACATGGGTCCTCCCTGAAGCAGGAGCACCCTGTGGTTTTCTCTCTGGAGAGGGACCGAGGAAGACACCCACCACTGACTTCTAGTCAGCCCAAGTTTCCAGCAGACTGTTTCAGTTGCTTGAAAGTAACAGTTCCATATTCTAATGTCTTTTTCAGAGAAGACATTACTAACAAAAACTTTCTAAGCCATCTTAAAAAATTTTGAATCTGTAAATAATCTAATGAATACTGAGTCCTATATCTGGTCCCGTGGAAAACCTGGTTTGTTATAAATTCCTTACACTTGCCTGAACGCTGGTTTGAGTCTATTTCTATGTTTTATTGAACCCGTTAAATGTGACCGCTCATGCCTCACATGGACAGTGCTTTATCATCTTCACCGCACTAGAAAAGAAACACGCACGTCTCAATGTGAAGATACCTACCAACAAGGCAATAGCGGAAGGTTAGCATCGTCTTATAACCCATTTCACAGATGTCTATTAGAGCAGGGCAGCATCTACCCAGTTCACTTGCTTTGGACTACCGTGTCTGTGTATGGAGGTCAGAGGACTACTCTCAGGAGTCAGGTTGTCTTGTTGGACCCCACTGTCCATTTCACAAACACCTACCAGCATAAAGCCTGTTGGAGAAACTCACTGCGGCTCACTACTAATCTACCCACCTTATAATATTGTGCGCAATTCCTCTTCATTTCTACCATCTTCTCTAGCTATAACAGCTAAGACCTGCCAATTCTGGCTCCAAAAGCACTTGTATTACTAACTGGGTATTTGTTAACATTTTAGTGATTAATATTCTACCTTTGCTAAAACCTGTGTAAAATTATTTATTTCAATCCTAACACACAAAAACTGTAAACAATTAGCTCTCAATAACACGTAGCCAGATGTATGGAACCAAGGCATCCAAGTTGGGCGTGGTAATATGCACTTTTAATCCCAGAACCGAGGAAGCTAAAGAGGAGCTATGTGAGTTTAAGGTCAGCCTGGTTCATGTAGTGAGGTCCACCCAAGGCTCCATAATGAGGACCCAAGTTCCAGCACCTACAATGGGTGGCTCACAACTATCTATAATTCCTCTTAAAGGACTCTGCCCCCCCCTCTGACCTCTCTGGCACCTGCATACACATGGTTCACACATATACACACAGGCACATACATATAAATATTAAGGCAAAAAGATTAGATCTGGTCGACACTAAAACCCTTTGAGAGCCCAGAAAAGGCCTCAATGGAAAATAAGCTCCCAGAGAAGGGTCAATAACATTCATATTTCCAAGAGGACTGAAACCTCAGACAAATCAACATCAACACCACTAAACCACAGCAGCCAAGTCCATAGGAATGCGCATGGCAGGAATACTGTCAAGTTGAAGGACAGCTTGGCCTATAGAATAAGGCCCTATCTCAAACCAAACATAAAATTGACCACAACCCAAAACTCTAACAATAAAAACAAATGACAGAACCAAAGGTTGACAAGTACCTAAGACACACAACACTTCTGTAACGGCAGCACTGGGGGCAATGACGGATGGGCTCAGGCAGGAGGATGACAAGTTGGAGATCAGCCTGGGCTTTGGCTACACAGTGAGAAATAGTTTTAATAAACAAAAAGGATGTAATTTCTCTGATTTATCCTTATACTCCATGGAATCAGCTAAAACATAAAGGACAATGTGGACACCTGGGTGTTTTATGTCCAGGAGGTACTGCTGGGGAGCAAAGCACTGTCAACCTTACTGTGCAGTGGTAAAACTCAACACCATCTTCTTAGGTGGCAGGGAGTTACCATCTGCACAGGACCCTAGGTGGGAAGTCAAGCAGCGCAGGCTTTACAAGCAGCTCTACCACCTCTGCTGAGGCAGAGCAGCCCCGCCCGCTCACACCACAACCCTTCTGCACCCTGCTCTCCCGCTGGCACTCCACGGCCCCTCTCCTGCCCTTCACGGCTAATATCAACACCGTCATTTTCTTCTCAATGACACACATTTGTAACCTCAGCACTCAGGAGGCTGAGGTAGGCCAGCCATAAATTCAAGGTCAGTAAAGTCTCTTACCATCTCAAAACAAAAACGACTAAAACAGTAACATTTCACACCCCAGAGAAATAGTATAAATTCTTTTTCTGTCATTAAAAGCTGGCAAAAGGCCTTCCATGGTGGTACACAGCTGTAATTCCATCAGGAAGCTGAGGCAGGGGATTTTCAGTTTAAGGCCAGTCTCTGCCTCAAACCTCAAAAGTCCCAAAACCTTAAAAACAAAGTAAGCAGCACACACACACACACACACACACACACCCTAACAAAAAAGCCACTAAAGCCTATGATTCAAGTGAGGGAGCTCATGGGGAGAAGAAAACCAAAAATACATAAAAGCTAGCTAAAACAGAAGAAATTTTACTCAGTTTTTAGTTAATAACTATAAGTGCATGACAGTATTTAGTGGCAACCTGTGATGAATTTGGATGTCCTAGCTGTAAAATATGATCTCAGTATGTTCCCTAGTTCAGAACCGTTAGAACAGCTGAGCAGTTAATTACTTAATTCGAGAAGCACCAAAGTTCCTGGAACTTTCCTCCCCGCTGGGATTAGCTCCTGTAGGCAGAAGTCCTTTAGCACTTAACCCCTGAAGTGGCACCACACATCCATTCCTTCTCTAAGCCAACCCCATCGTTTTACAGAGTGCTGTTCAATAGCTTGGTTCAGATCATGTAAACCTGCCTTCTACTAAAAGTTTTGGGGAAAGGAACAAGGCAGGATTTTTAACCAATTTATTGTTTAGTTATGTGTCTGTGGTGAGGAAGTATTGTGCATGAGTGCTTGTGCCTGAGGACCAGGCCATATCATCATGCCTCTGAAGCTGGAGTCACGGACAGCTGCTAGGAACTGAATCCCCCCAGGTCCCTCTACAAGAACAATATCTGGACTTATCAACTGAGCACCTGTTACTAAATTCTAGTTTATGTGTATTTATGCACACGCACACACATGTGCACATGTGAAGGTCTAAGGACAACCTACAGGAGTCAGTTCTCTCCTCCCACTACACGGGCTCTAAGTCTCTTAGTCATCAGGCTTGGGAGACGGTGCTTTAACCATCTTGCTGCTCCTATTAATCAGCTTTTTTGAGGCCTTGCATTGGCAAGATTATTCATGTGGAAAAAAACAAGATATCACTTTCTGTGAAAGCATTGTAGAATAGTCCAGTCTGTTCCTTTGTCGTTTAAATAGATTGCAAGAGGTCAGGATCTTGTATCTGTAACTTTCCCAGGCTAGTCCACCTTGCTAGTCAGTAGTTAGCTGGCTACAAATCAAGGACATCCTCTGTTCTTCCACTCTAAGATGAGAGTTGAAGATCCTGGACATCTTTGGTTAAGAAGACTGGCTCACGGAGCACCCACCACCTACTCATCCACCTTTCTACCTACTTTCATGGTCTGAAACTAGCTAATAGAACTAGATCTAGGCTACTATAAAAACCTAAAATTTTCACTGTTTAACAAGATCGCTACAATTGTTCCTAAGTAAACAGGAAAAGGAAACAGCATTTTTCCAAAAGGTAATTTGGACATACCAAATAATTATCTAAATTTATGAGATCAAAAATAATGGACTGCCTAGAGAAGCCTGCAAAGAAACTACATCTAACCCAATTCTGTATTAGCAAGGATTCAGAAACAAGGCCACAGCACTCAAGACTTCTTACAGTATCTAGCATTGGTCACTTTGAAAACACTGGCTATATAGTTAAACAATCTTCAAGTAATGCTCATTCCATTGTGTACTCTTTCAAATGTTCCTTAGGTTCAAAGAAAGATGTTCCCCACAGTACTAAGAGGCTGCTGTCAAGTATGAAGGGCCCAATACCCAGAAAAGCTTTCCAAAATCCTAATTTTTGCTTAAGAGCTATTTACAATCATCCAGAGATACTGCTATAATTTTCCTTAGGACAACCAGCACGCTTGCTGTTTTCAACACTATGTCAGAGGGCTGGAGTAATGGCTCAACAGTTACGAGCACTGCTGTCCTTCCAGAGGACTGGGCTTCAATTTCCAACACCCAGACTGGTTTGTGACTTCAGTCTCAGGTGCCCTCTTCTGGCCACCATGGGCACTGCACACATGTGGTACAGACATCAGACACACAAAACAATTAAAATCTTTAAAAAAAACTTAATACTAACTCCAAATTTGAATATTTATCAAGCATTCCTTTTTTGTTCTTTTCTTCCTTTTCCTTTCTTTCTTTTTTTTGGAGATAGGGTATTTTTCTCTGTTTAACAGCCCTAGCTATATTGGAGCTCACTCTATAGACCAGTCGGGCCTGGAACTCAAGAGATCCACCTGCCTGCTGGTATTAAAGGCATGTGCCATCAATGCCCAGATTACAGGCATTTTTTTTAATTCAAAGTTTCATATTTAATTTTCCACAATATAAAATGCAGGTCAAGACTTTGGGCTTTAAGTTGTACCTAACTCTCAGCTGGACTGTCTCCTGTGATGAGGAATTTTTTTTTCAAGCCAAACCTTTTTCTTTAAAAAGTGAGTGGTTGCTGGGCGGTGGTGGTGCAAGCTTTTAATCCCAGCACTCAGGAGGCAGAGGCAGGAGGATCTCTGTGAGTTCGAGGCCAACCTGGTCTAAAAGAGTTAGTTCCAGGGTTGGAGAGATGGCTCAGTGGTTAAGAGCATTGCCTGCTCTTCCAAAGGTNAAAAAGTGAGTGGTTCTGGGAACGGCAGAGATGGCTCAGCAGTAAAAGCACTTATTGCTCTTGCAGAGGACCCAGGTTCAATACCCAACACCCAGGTGGTGGCTCACAACCAACCTGCTACAGGTCCAGTTACAGAAGACCCACCTGCTTCTTACCTCTGAGGGCAGCCTGCACACAAACATGCAGGTAAAACATAATAAAAGTACATCTAAAAGCAGGTAACCGGTTTGGTTCGTGAGAGTCACTTTTCTTGGGGACAATCACTAGCTTCAGTGGGAGACCATCATGTTTCAAACATTCTATTTGTCATATTAAAAAGGCCTGTACACAGGGAAGACCTAATTCATCCTTAGAACATTTAGGTGGGACTTTTTTCTTCCTTTTAAGCAGTCAGGGCAGTGAAGGATATGCCAGAGCTCTAATCCGCTTCCCTCCAGCAGTGCTTGCCATTGGTCTTGCATCATAGAAACAAATGTCAATACAGTAGAAAGGGCGAAGGATGTGTTTGCATTATTGATATAACTAACAGCTTTGTTCCTGCTGACTCCCCAAGCACATCTACAGATCTGCAGAGTCCCTTGGATCATATTCTGAGAACCACTGAGCAAAGCCATTCCTACTGAAAGCTCCTCAACTCTGGGATGCACATGTCATCTCGGCCACCTCAAAGCTGAAGCAGGAGGACGTCAAGTTTGAGGGCAGAGCGGGCACGGTAAGACCTTTTCTCAAAAGCAGAACAATGGCTCCACAACCCTTCCCTCAGATCTCTTGGAGAATGTTAACTAATGCTAGAGAACAGATGCCCTTAAGAATTCATATGACATGAGTGTGTCCTACAATTTGTAAAACATTTACAAACGAGACTTTACTTAACCCTCAAGTCTGACATCTACATGTCATCTTGCCAAGGGGAAGGAAGGGAGAAGAGAGCCTCAGAGAGGAAAGGCGAGTTTCCCAGAGGGCAGGAGCAGTGTAGAGATTGTACACCATACCGTGTTGTTCTTCTTATCCTCTGTATTGCAAATATTGTAACCAAACCTGTAAAGCTGAACACTTGAAAACTCAGCCAATCTTAGCAATACAAATGTGCAGCATCTCCAAATCAGAGGAACTCTAAGAGTAGAGGGCCACACACACCTTGTCCTGACCCCTTCGTACCTGTACAGTAGAGATGTCAGAGCTGTATCACTACCTAAAAATCACAGATGTTGTATCTGTAACACAGTAGTAGTTTGTGTCTATATTGTTCCTTTTTTTACCGAGACCTCTAATTTTAATAGCTTAGAGAATCCCTGAATTTACTACAAAGTGATTCCAAAGGACTGGGGATGTAGCTCTGTAGTACTCTGTCCAATGTTGCAAAGCCCTAGGTTTGAGTTCTCCAAATAGTGATGATGACTATGAAAAATATATTCTAATGTGTGAGGATAAACTTCACAAGACAGGCAATTAGAGCCCAATTGTAGCTACTACTTCCTAGGTCCTCCCCAAGTCCACTTGAGGCTTTCCTATTTTTTCCTATCACACAAGACAACAAGGAAAACCACAGGTGGGAGAGATAGCCCACCAGTTAGGCGATCAACCCCCTTTTTACTTTCAAAATAGCTATGGCTGAAGTAAAAGGAAACATGCACAGAGACAGTCTCATGTAGCCCAGGTTAGCCTGGAACTTGCTGTGCAGCAAAGGCTGACAGAAGGATTGCCCTTCCTGTGCCTCCTCAAATGCTGGGGTTACAGGTGCAGACCACCACACACAGCTGGAAAAAGCCCACATTTTATAAATCTATAGTTGCTGAGATAAATTTTAGATCACTCTGCAATGCTTGTAACAGGTGCTCTCCCTCTAACATCCCCAGCAGGCTATCTACCTATAACCCCCATCCCTCAAACAGTTCACCCAGCAGTTACCTCCCGAATCCCGACCTTAGATGGAAGAGTCTCATTGTTGTAAAGTAGCACAACTATAAAGATATGAAACACTAGTTAACACCCAGAAGCCTTAGGAATCAGTAAAAAGTCAACCTTAGGCTGTAGTTAGAGAATGATACCCGTCACCAAGAAATGCGTGTATGTCCACTATTCAAGCACCTTCAATGGAACCAATTTTAAGTACAATAAATGACATTCCAAAATATTATTATCCTTTTGTATAATAAAAATAAGAATGAAACTTTGCAATTCCTGTTGCCAAATATTCTTAGAGAATTTAAATGCAATTTTAAAACCATATACCCATAAATTTTCATTTCTTTCCTTGTAAGTTTTAGGACTCTCTGGAAACTTAATAAGCTGCTGTGTACCCTCAATCTGAACATTAGGAGTAAGCACAGCAGTGCTCATGAAGTGTGGGAAATAAGTAACATCCTTTATCTTCATGAATTCTAAAATTCTGTTATTTTAAGGTGGCAAAAAAAAATACTGATTAACTTTACAAACTAGAAACTACTGCTAAAGGACTGATCTTAGAATCCAGTCAAGTGGGTTCACACAAAGGACAACAGATTATAAAGCAAGTCACACTTTTACTATAAATAGTAAGTTCCTCCTAGCTTCTCCTTTTCCTCCATAGGTGTGTGAGAAGTACACCGGTAGGTGGGCATCTGTGAGTCCAGAAGGGAGGCTGTTGGAGCCCCAGCAGCTAGAGGTAGAGAGGTGGCCAGGAGGCAGCAGGAATCCAATTCAGGTCAAAAGCAGCAAGCACTCTTGACCCCGGGCCATCTCCAGCCCTTCATTCTACTCTTTGAAGTTACTGCTTCCACTGTATCCTTGAGATTTCTAAAGAACTAATTTTAAGACTTCAGCCCTCAACTGCTAATCAGAACCTTTCAACACTAGTGCAAAACATCTACAATTACTGAAAAGATTAACTTTCAGTACAAGAGACAGCACAATGCTAAATAAAAATTTTGTCTAGTATTACAATGCATCAAGCCACTGTTTAAGACATTGTTCTTATTTAAAAAAAAGTTTAGTTTGAAAAGACAAACAGTATAAACGGCAGCCTAATCTATGTCCACAAAAACGGGAAAACAAAGAAAACAAATATAGAAACAAAACAACACACACATCCTTCATAGATAAACCATATCAAAAAACACCAAGTATATTTAGTTACGACTTTATAACAAGCCTTGGACAACTGGAAGAGTAATTGCTATTTTCAGTGAGATTGGACCTAGCAACTTGGACACTCTCATCACCAAGCTGTATCCCCAAAGACGGATTTGTATGAACTCTACAGTGATGACACGACATCATTGCTATAGAGAAATAGCCGTTTACTATTTAGAGCAGAAACACTAAACTAACCTTGTAGCAGTTCAAATCTAAACATTATATATTAACATCTGCCCCTGAAAATGTATTTATAGCACGACAGGTGAAGTCAATAACATCTCCTTGACAGTCAACAATAAAACGCCAAACGCAATCCACACTTTGGGGGAGAAGAGAGGTAAACTCTGCTAAGTTTTCTCAGATATAATTTAACAGGTTAATTTCATTCAATAAATATTTATCAAAGTGCCTAAACAAAAAGCAAAGAAAACTAAACATCCACCCCAATTTTAGACTTTACACTTAAAAAAGCATGCACATGTCATCAATCTCTGCATAGACAAAGTCTTTCAAAGATCTCCATAAACGTAGATTAAGTTATTTATGTATTTACTTATAGAGGTTTCATTAGTCCAGGCTAGCCTTTAATGTGTGGCTGCCTCAACCTCTGAACTGCTGGGATCACAGCTGCACACAGGCTCACGAGGGAGGGCTCACTTTCTCTGTGTAGGTCAAAAGGAAATACTGGAACCATTATAAATGACCAATGATAAAATGATGAACAATTTGTAAAGTGAGTGAGCCCAAACAAAATGTACAAGTAATTATTTTTCAAAGTTACACTGTGTTCTTCAGTCTCTTTGAATTTTCCATTAACCTCTAAATTTAAGTCCTGAACATCACTAGTGCTCAGGTAAAATCCAAGGAACTAATATATAAGACAATTAATTCCTATCTTTGTGGTGTTTTAACTCCACTTAACTTCCATTGAGAGAATCTATGTAACAGCAACACGCTAGTCATTTGAGTCCTGTCCTTGGACTTTACAGTTTAGTAGAATAGATAAAAATACACAGCAGTAACAGAAGTTAGGAAGTGATACAAGCCACTGAGAGGAAGAGTGGTAAGTTAGAAAAAGGGAAAGACGTGGCAGTCATCTCTGTGCTCCGAACCACAGCGTAGCACTGGGTCCTTCAGCAGTCTTCTGATACCAGGCACATTAAACCCAAATAGCTTTATGTCCTTCAGCAATTTACTTTGTGGCTTCCACAGATAAGGTTATTAAACTACTGAGAATGTCAACATGAGAGTACAAAGGAACATAATGCACTACAGAGATTAAAAGTGTGGATAAACTCAAACAAGACAGTTATCAGGGAGTCCGTGTCTTTTAAGTAAAAATTATTTCCTCCCAAGAGTATTAACTTCCTCTAACCCAAACCTGGGGATGACACCATCCATACCATTATCCACACTTAGCTAACCAAGGTGCTCTATCTCGGAGAGGAGCAGATAATAGGACTAAAAAGATTTGCAAGATGTAACTCACCATTGAATGCCACATTTCTTCCTGTGGGTTCTTTTATGGATAGACCACTGCCTTACAAATCAGCAGACTCAGGTTATCTTACCTGTTCTAGGCCTCAGTTTCCTCCTCCACAAAATGAAAGGGTGGGACCAGATTTAAATAGTTCCTTTCCAGCCCTTAAAAAGCCCCATGACTCTATAAGGACTTATTACATAGATTCCAAGTTAGCTCTTAGAATGATAAGAGCTTTAAATGAGAAGAATTTCTCCATTCAATTACGTTACTTCTTGTTAAGATAAATTCCTTTTAGGCAAATCTCAACAACGTTCTAATTATACAAAAGAAAACTGAAAAAATGAATTTACAAGTTAGAAGCACTCGGTCTATATCAATACACACTGTCAGCAAACATTCAATAATTTAAATATTAATTTAAAATATTAAAAGTCCAGCATTCACCATAATGTCAACTTTCAACTCAGTAAAAATGCGGTTTCCTACTTCTGTAATAAAGAAGTGCTTGTATTGACACCAGTCAGGAGTCGCGGGGCCAAAATGTCTTTCTAAAGTATGGGAGGGTGGGAGGCGGCAAGCGAAAGAAAGCAAGCCCATCCGCTCAAACTCTTTAGGGAAGATCTTTCTCCCTCCACAACATGGAAAATCCAGAGGGCCCAGTTCCCTGGGAGTAGTTTAAAAGAAAATTCAGGGCGCTGATAAGTCAGTTTCAGAATCAGACATATCGAGATGACGAAAAAAGGAGAAGAGGACAGACTTCCTGGATTTTCTCTCTGCAAGAGAGAAGAGATTTCCTCTTGCTGACGAAGGGAAAGGCCCCTTTAACATTTTTTTTCTGTCTCTGCACGGTGGCGGCTGCCAGACTAGGTGGGGCTCGCTCCCTTGCCTTCC
>LOEQ01001099.1:21840-35809 GCA_001685075.1 Bramus lutescens | reverse complement strand
CCCCCCACTTCCCAACTCTGGTGTAACATGTGTTCAGAGTTGTGATTGTAAACCTCCCATATGACTCCTACATCTGCTGGTGAAAACTCTCATAGTCTACTCCCTGAATAGAAAGCATCTTGTTTTGTTTTGTTTTACTTTAGGATGGGGTCTCATGTAGCCAAGGCTAGATCCTTTAACCTCATCCTTCCAAGTGCTAGGATTACAGGTATTGATCACCCTTTCTGGGCCTAGAATGTTTCTTGCTATGGGAAGATGATCTTATCCTCAAATTTAGCTTGAAAGTATATTTTTAAGCTCAGGATTATTTTACTTTTTCTTAATTTCACTGATCTGATAGGATTTAAAAATGGCTCCAAGGCTGGCTTACAGCCTATTGTTAGGAATAACCATCAGGCTATCTTTAACGTCTTTGAAAAACAATTCAAAACATATTCTACATGAAAAATTCTTCACCTTATTTTATTTGTGCATGTCTCTTTAATAGTAGACAATGACACCAGACTTAAATTGTTCTTATCAAGCACTGTTTTATTGTACGAATGTCTTTCACTAAGTTGGATTTGGGGGAGAGCTCAGAGCTTAATGCTTATGGGGAAATTTCAAAGGAATTTGGATTTTATTATTTTTTAATTTCATATTAGATTTTAGTGTTCAGAGAGATGTTCTATATAGGGCCTTTGAAACTAAAGCCTTTTATTTCTAGAGTGGTCAAAATCTAACATGTACAGAATCAAAACATGGAGGTTTCCCTGGGTCTCATTCTTCTAAGATGATGTTCACGGTCATAGTTCATTTCCCCCTTGTGGTATTTTATTCTATATATTTCTAGACAGGATCTCACAGAGTAGTTCAGGCTGGCCTCAAACTCATGGCAAACTCCCTCTGCCTCAGCTTCAGGAGAACGGAAGTTACAGGTATGAGCCACCACGTCTAGTTTCCATTTTTCCCTTAATCTTTACTCTGGTTACTTTTCGTGTTCATTTCACAACACAGGCCTTTCCAGATGGCAATGACTGGAATCAGAGATCCAGTGCATCATAGCTTTTGCTGGACCTCTACTCTCTGAAAGGTGCTAAATTGAGTTCTGTCTGGCTTGGCATCTAATTATGTTCTAGGCAGAACTCCTATGAAGGCTCTGATGGAGTGCAGGGATCATGGGGATTCTCTGATGATTTAAGAAGGGGTCTTAATCTGTCAATCTGCACTTAGAGTTGAGAGGTGCGAAAGGACCAGTGAGGGAAAAATCCTGGATTTATTTTCATAATCACTGCTTGAAATTTAGTATTTCCTTTCATTGAAAACATTGACGACTACAATCCACAGTTGAGTTAATGTTATCCCTGGTTCTATCTTTAGTAGAAATCACAGCATTTTCCTTTAACTTGACAGTCATTACATGCCTCAAAAAGTCGTTTATCCCCATTTCTCCTTTAAGATCATGATAATTATTAGACCTACCATGACATTTTGAAATTGAATGTCTTAGTAAGAGAGCACATATTATAATGTATTCCACAGATGTTTTGAAAGGTGCATTTCAATATAATTGGGTTGCAATTTCAAGTGTTTTATTTTTACAGGTAAAAGCATTTTTTTTTCTGAAAGTGGATCACCAGACTGCTGAAGGGGTGCATAGCACAGAATAAGTTATGACTCCTGAGGAGTTGATGGAAAGATGTGTGGGCAGAGGAAAGTCTGGACCAATACAGTGTGATGTCCAGAGCATCAGATGAGAGAGGCTTGTTTCCTCTTACAGGTTTCAGCAAAGATGCCTCATCCTCAGTCTAATGGTTCTGAATCAGAAACCTTAGAACACCAAGAAACTCAGCCCTTATCCAGGGATGTGAGCAGATCCCAGGGCCCACAAAAATGGGGTTCTATCCTGTTGTCTCAGACATTGAGCCCAGGTGGGCCCAGGAGGGTGGCTCTTGCACAAGGCTGCCTAAGCCACCAATCACTTCTGTACTCAGGTTGAGAGGACAGGCAACAAAAGAAATATACAGCACCCCTTCATAAAGATAGGAGCATCAGTCAAGCTTCAACCTTCAAAAATTAATGTGGATCTGATAGGGTGCTCAGAAGTTGACTCTGACAAGGGACTGCTGTCTTGAGATAATCATTCCAATTTTTTGATTATTCATTAATACTAGTATTTACTTTTAAAAGCATAACATTAAAATAGACATAATTTGGGGAAAGCATGTATTGGATTAAAATTTGTCACATATAATGGGAAACATCAAACCACAACGCCTAAACAAAACAGATATTTATCTTCTCACATGGAAAGAAAAAGGTCTCGAGGCGGAAATCTCAGAAATAGCATTCTATCTCCATAATGTCACTGAGTGAGATCCCTTCTGTTTGTTTGCCACTCTATCCTTCGGACGTGATGCTGACTTTCCAGGTTGCCTCATGCTTTACTATGGCTAACTGAACATTTGCCATGGCTTCTGCATTCCAAGAAGCATAAAGGAAGAACCATAGAAAGTTAAAAAAAAAAGGTCTTCCAGCTGAACTACTTTGTTTCTAGCACCATTTCTGAGGGTCCCATTTAACACTTTAGCTTATACATCCTTGAAGGGAACACAGCACTCCCTATCCTTAAGAGAGAATGTGAAATACTATCAAATAAATGAGTGTATTGCCAATGAAACTGAGGATCTATTTTTAAAGAAGAGACGGGAAATATGAGAGGCTACTTAGGATCCTGTGTATGTTGGGGGGTTTTCAGTAAAGTTTCAGAGGCATTCTCAAGGAAGGAAGCTGGGGTAGCTACCAATGCCCTAGGTCCTAGACTTGCCTCTGCCTTTTATCTGTGACACAAGGATCAAACTATTTAGTGTCTTTGAAGTTTAGTTCTTTCATTTTTAATGTGGATAGTTCTTTCCCTTTCTGCTCTCAATTGTGAATCATAATGGTGGCAATGCATGTGGAAGCACTTTTAGAACTCTAAAAGCTTTGAACAAATGCAAGGCTATTTTGCTTCCCTGCAATGCAGATGCTGTAATCAGAAAAGGATACGGTCAGTCTATCTCCCAGGAAATTGGAACACCCAAAGCCTTAAGCCAGAAACAATTGCCAGCTCCACACTGATTTATCAACTTTGGGTAAAGTATATTCTGAGCTTAGATGGGAGTTCAATGATGTCAGCAGACTATTACATGATGCCAGCTATATGCACAAAAATTGTGTTATGGTAAAGAAATAGTAAATATAGAATCTGTTCTACTTTCCTTTCTGTTGCTGTGATAGATAGAAGCAACATAGAGAAGCTAAGGGCTTTTCTTCTTTTCTTCCCCAACTTAAAATTCCAAGACACAACCCATCATTTCAGGGATTAAGGAAGAAGAACTCAAGCAGCTAGTCACATCATATCCATAATGAAGAGCAAACACAAACATCTTTGTTTGGCTTGCTCTCAGCTAGATTTCTCCTCTCTTAAAGTGTTCAGGATCCCCCTGATTAGGGTATGATGCCACCCATGATAGGGTGGGTCTTCAATTAGTAAAAGAGAAAGCCCCTGTGATGTTTTCACAGGCTGATCTAGATAATTTCTACTTAAGACTCTCTTCCTGGGTGTTCTAGGTTGTTTCAAGCAGACAGTTAAAACCAGCCAATGCAGTGTCATATCTGATGGCCAGTGTCTCAAGTGGAAGACTTACTTGCTCACCGAGAGGACAGAATCAGCTGTAGACAGCAGAAACAGGAAGGATTGTCCTGTAGAATTTACAATGGCTTATAGAATCATTGGGGACAGAGAGCCGAAGAATGAGCCCCCAGACAGTACTTCCCTGGGTGCCATGATTAATATTGTCCACGTGACAAGATCTAGGATCAGTTGGGAGGCAGGCATCTGGGAACACCTGTGAGGAATTGTCTAGATTAGGATAACTGAGGAGAGAAGATGAACCATCCTGAGACCCTGAACTGAATAAGAAGGAAATTAGGCTAAACGCAGGTGTTCACCACTGTTTTTCTGACTGATGACACAACAGGACTAGCTGCCTCAAGTTCCTGTTGCCATGATTCCTCCATCATTATGGATGCCACCCTTGAAGTGCCAATATAAACCCCTTCCTCCTTAACTTGCCTTTGCTGGACTATTTTATGACAGCAACAGGGAAGACAACTAATGCATCAGGTTAACTCCCAAAGCCGCTACAGGATTAGGAAGTCACCTGTCCAGTCCACCTGTCCAGAGTGTTGCTTGGGGGCTGGGCTCCAGAATCACTCACTCTGCAGCAGCCCAACCCAGATTCATCTACACCAGCAAGCAGGGATCTTTCATACTTTCTCATGTATTTAACTTTACTCCCAAACTATGTCCTACCTGATTGCACCTGAGAGTTGAAGCCTCAGTTCATCCAGAGCCCTAGTGTCAAGAAAGTATATGTGTGTGTGTGTGTGTGTGTGTGTGTATTGCTTTTGTCATACTCTGCTAGAAATGTGTTGGAGTAGCTGCTGTGTGTCAATCCACACTATCCGCCAGAAGGATTCTGAAGTGCACCTAAGAAATGGAAAGTGCTCTTGAGGTTCAAGGATAATGGCAATGGATCTCAGGAATGAAATGATTCCAACACGGCATGATGTCATCAGGGTAGAGAACATGTATTTAACTCAAATATGAACCGAAGAAGAGCTGGGAAACAAAGAGGATATTCATGTCACATATGTTAGTACATTCAATAGTATGCCAAGTTAGGCCTGTGGCTATTTCATTAAGAATATTATTTGCTCATCTATATAAATTTCTATTTGCTCCCATTGATTGGTACCAGAATAACTTACTCTTTTTAATGTGTTTACACATTGTGATGAAAGTACAATCATTAAAGTTCAACATGAGCAGAGATGAGCTAGTGAAATTTCATCGACTAGGAGAGTTCCCAGGATTCACCTTTCCACTTGAACAGCTTGGCAAATAAAATATAAAGCATGAAACAGGGGAAAAAAGCATGTCAGAGAAAAGGCAACAGAATTCTTACTTCTTTTTTTAAATATGGAGGTCAGTGTGTTAGAGTTAAGACAAAGTGATTGTTGTTAAGACCAGATTTTGAGAAGGGTGGACTCCCACCTGATAATGCAGAACTTCCTTTAGCATTGGAACCATGATCTCATCCTGGTTGGTATGCTGGGAGAAAGAGATTAAGATGGTCAGTGGGTGCGAGAATGCCATTGGTTCTTCTAAATACTGATTGTCAGGCCTAATGGACAAAGTAACAAGGGAAGGTGGACCATGGGACAATGGGCCCGTGAGAAAAGCCCTCAGTCTGGATCCTGCTTCTTGGTCTATGGTTTGGCTTAGTGGACTGAGTATTTGTCTAGCAAGATTGAAGTATGAATTCCATATCCAGCATTCTAAAATAATAGAACCTGTTTTGTTTTTCCCTGAAAGGTTGACTCTCAATTTTTGTGGTTGTTATTGTTTTCAGGATGCTTTTAAAACCTCCGAGGAAATTTTGTTTATAAAAGCTATGTGGACGTAGCTGTCAGTAGCTATTACATAGAAAATTTAAAATAAAAAAGTAAAACTGAAATTTAAACTATTCCTTTTGAGCAATAATAGTAAATCTATTACATGTTAATATAAAATTAATAACAATCAAAAAACTTTAGTGCTTGGTTACACTGACCCGTCTTATATTGTGCTTTGAAAGTTCTTCTGATGTTTTTGAGACAGAATCTTATATAGCCCAGAATGGCCTTGAACTCCCTATGTAGCCAATGGTTACATTAACCTTTGAACCTCCTGTCTCATCTCCCCAATGCTGACATTACAGGCATTCACCACCGTGCCCAGTTTGCAAGGTTTGATTATAGAGTAACATTTATCAGTCTTTGGGAAAATATTAGTTCACTAATATAGAAATACCCCAGAGGGAGATATATTATTATCTAATACACAGAAAAATCACAACTATTGGTGTTGTTGAGAAGGCTCCAAGAGTAAAGGCACTTTTTTGGCATGCTTAATGGCCTGAATTCTTTCTTTGGAACCCACACTGTGGAAGGAGAGAAATTATTCCCTCAAGTTGTCCTATGATCCCCACACATGTTCTGTAGTGTGTGTGAGCATGCACACACATTCCCCATAGGTGTTACATTGAGGCTTTGGGGGTTGTGTTGAAGACATGTATTGTCATGAAGTATGTGGTATAGGATCCTACTCATAGCCAGGAAGTAAAATGAGAAAAGAAAAAGAAAGAAAGAAAGGAAGAAAGGGGGTGGGGCTGGGTTCCTAGAATCCCTCTTTAAGAGCATGACCCCAGTGAGTTCTCTATGTCCTACTGGCATGACTCTTAAAGGTTTCCTCATTTCCTGATACCATCACAAGCTAGAGACTAAGTCATATTTAATATATACATAGAGATCAAATATCCCAACATACATAATTTAGTGGTCTATACAAACAATTCATAAAGCCTTGCACATGTACTGTTAGGAAAGCAGTCCAGACTTAATCAAGGTGAGCGCCATGTGTCCTTAAGAATAAAAATTGCAAAATTATTTTATAGCCTGTCAGTGGGTGGGAGATAATTAGCCCTTTTAAAGACTAATTAGCAGGGTTAATGGACAGAGTTACAGGGAAGGGAGGACCAAGGGACAATGGGCCTATGGAGGCTTCTCCCACTCCAGCTCCCCTAAGACCCATGCACAGCACAGCAGTTACCCGGGGATCAAGTCACTCAGTACACCATAAACCTGTCTTTAGGATCGTTTTCATCCTAGCTTTTCCCAGTTATGCCTGAACTATAAATGAAGCCGACTTGGGGACTCCACGAAGGATCATTCATGTCCTGTGTGCCACCTTCAGGAAAGTTTCTTGGAGCCTCAAGAAACGCATTAAGTGTGTATGTGCCTGAACTATCATTAGAAGATGCTTACTCAGTCCCTTGCTTTCTTCCGAGGGTTCAGAAACACAGACGTCATTTCCTGAATGTGAAGAGTTCTCAGCACCTCACAGCTCAATGGTTAGAATTTAATTTATCAGGTTAGATTTGTCCACCACAAATGCCTGTTTGAAGTTGAAAGTCTCTTGTGTGAAGAGCAGGAGAATGCTGTTTCAGCTGTGTTTCTGCCTTATCTCTGGCAGGACCCCTTGGATGTGGGGATCTTTTGATATTTTAGAGCAGTGGTTCTCAACCTTCCTAATGTTGGGACCCTTTAATACAGTTCCTCATGTTGTGGTGACCCAGCCATATAATTATTTTCACTGATCTATGTCTATATATACATAATATTGGTGTTTTTCCATGGTCTTAGGTGACCCCTGTGAAATGGCCATTGAACTCCACAGGTTGAGAACCACTGTTTCAGAGCCTTCTCACCACATCTTTGCTTCGGCCGAGTTCTACCTGCTCCCCTTTTCCTCCCTTTCTTTTTGAATCTTGTGAGCTTGGTCCCTTTTTTATTTATATATAAGGCCACAAGTTTCACTACACCTTTATTTAGTTAAGTGGACTCCATCAAAGCTAGTCTTTTTCTGTAGTAAATTATACTTTTCTAAGCTATTCAAAAGTAAGGATTTTCTCATTCTCAATGATAATCATATTTACTCTTTAATTGTATTATTTTCACTGCACCAATATTTAAGCATTGTTTTGGATCCTGCATATGTTTTCTTTAGGACAATATAAAGTTACTGACGTTTTTCCCCTTTTATTTTTCCTCCTTTTTCTTTTCTTTTCTTTTTTTTTTTTTTGAGATACGGTTTTCTCTGTGTAGCCCTGGCTAATCTGGAGCTGGCTGGCTCTGTAGTCCAGGCTGGCTTCAAACCCAGAGATCCTCTTGCCTCTGCCTTCTAAGTGCTGGGTTTAAAGGTGTGCACCACTGCCACCCCTATAAGTTACATTTATTTTAAGAAATTATACTTATTTATTTATTTTCATGCACATGCACATGAGGGTTCATATGTGCCATTAAGTGGTGGTTGGAAGGTAACTTGGAGCTGGTTCTGTCTTTACAGTATTGTGGCTATAATGATTAGTACATGCAGAAAAATGTCTCACCTTTAGTGCCTTCCTTAAGTCATAGTCTAATATTACTTCTGTAATTTTGAAAAACAAAATGTTCTTTACCTTTGTCTTAGTTAGGGTTTTATTGCTGTGATGAGACACCATGACCATGGCAACCCTTATAAAGAAAACATTTAATTGAGGGGGCTCGTTTACAGTTTCAGAGGTTCAGTCCATTATCATCATGGTGGGGAGCATGATAGCGTGCAGGCAGGTGTGGTGCTGGAGCTGAACTCTGTATCTTGACTCAGAGGCAACAGGAAGTCCACTGACTGTCACACAGAGTGAAGCTTGAGAAAAGAGATCTCAAAGCCCGCCCCCACAGAGACACACTTCCTCCATCAAGGTCATACCTCCTAATAGTGCTATTCCCTTGGGGCACCATTTTATTTCAAACCACCACAACCTTAACCCCTAAATATAGATACTGATTCCCTTGATATATTTAGTGTTCTGTATTTAGGATGGTTTGTGAAACTATTTGGAATACTGATCTTAGAATGCCCAATAGTGTCACAGGGATAAGATACAGAGATCTAGAGTTCCCTTGCATTTCACTGTGCTACTGTGTTACTAAGCTATCCCCAATCTCATTAACTGCCTTGCTTTCTGAAGTAGACACAGACATTGCTTCCTAATGCCAAACAGACAAACTACAACACAGACAATTTTATAAGGACACAGTCATACAAAACATGCTTCAGCTAGGAGTGAAAGGAAATAAAAACTGTAACAAACCAGTTTGGCGAGGGGCAGAGAGAGAAAAACATTTGCAAAATAATCCCCACAACGCACTTTGGGAAGAGCTGTGTGATATTACCTTTTGCTTCCATAATGGTTTGCTATTTGGTTGACCAGATGGCCAACCAATCTCTAAAGGCTTCATATCCTGTGTCCCAATTATAGGACTACAAATTGATGCATTTCCAGTGTTTTGCAATGACATTTTGGATCATTTAACTAACTGATTTACACAGGTTACCTTCCTTTATCAGTGCCATAAAAACCGAGGCTGGAGACAGCATCTGTGGTCACTGCTAAGACGGGCCTCAGGAGCTGGTGCACTGTGGGCTCCTACTTTCCTGTTGCCTAGTGCTTTAGCAAGACTGAAAGGTTGGAGAAAAATGAATCATGCATTTTGTAAACATACAAGCAGTATGGGGATAGGTTAGCTCTGGCAGTGTGACAGCTAGGATGAGAAATCATCTGGAACCATATAACGTGACAGTTTTTCCATTTTGGAAATGTGCACTATGGATAGTTCGTGCTAAACCATCCTGGTTCTCTAATAATAGCTTAAGAAGGAGGATGACTTAGGTCAGGACATTTCTGTGCCTCTGTCAACATTAGGTGAACATGAACAACAGTCTGAGCTGCTCATGACCTGAAGGAGGGATGACTGTACCTCTGCTTTGCTGTTGTTGATGCGGCTGTACCTCTGCTTTGTTGTTGATGTGGCTGTACCTCTGCTTTGCTATTGATGTGGCTGTACCTCTGCTTTGTTGTTGATGTGACTGTACCTCTGCTTTGCTGTTGATATGACTGTACCTCTGTTTTGTTGTTGATGTGACTGTACCTCTGCTTTGCTGTTGATGTGACTGTACCTCTGTTTTGCTGTTGATGTGGCTGTACCTATGCTTTGCTGTTGATGTGGCTGTACCTCTGTTTTGCTGTTGATGTGACTATCTCTGTTTTGCTGTTGAAGTGACTGACTGTACCTGTGTTTTGCTGTTGATGTGGCTGTACCTCTGCTTTGCTGTTGTTGATGAGGTTGTACCTCTGCTTTGCTGTTGAGGTGACTGTACCTCTGCTGCTATTGATGTGGCTGTACCTCTGCTTTGCTGTGGATGTGCTGTACCTTTGCTTTGCTGTGGATGCAGCTGTACCTCTGCTTTGCTGTTGATGTGGCTGTACCTATGCTTTGCTGTTGATGTGGCTGTACCTATGCTTTGCTGTTGATGTGGCTGTACCTCTGCTTTGCTGTGGATGTGACTGTACCTCTGCTGCTATTGATGTGGCTGTACCTCTGCTGCTGTTGATGTGGCTGTACCTCTGCTTTGCTGTGGATGTGGCTGTACCTCTGCTGCTGTTGATATGGCTGTACCTCTGCTTTGCTATTGATGTGACTGTACCTCTGCTTTGCTGTGGGTATGGCTGTACCTCTGCTGCTGTTGATGTGACTGACTGTACCTCTGCTGCTGTTGATGTGGCTGTACCGCTGCTTTGCTATTGATGTGGCTGGCACCGCAGACTTATTTCTTCTTCTTTTCATTTTCTTTTCTTCTCCTCCTTTCTCCTCTTCCTTCTTCTACAGTGGTTCTCAATCTTCCTAATGCTGTGACCCTTCAATACAGTTCCTCATGTTCTGGGGACCCCCAACCATAAAAGTATTTTCATTGCTACTGTTATGAATTGTAATGTGAATATCTGTGTTTTCTCATGGTCTCAGGCAACCTCTGTGAAAGTCTCGATCCACAGGTTGAGAACACTGTTTTGAAGGATGATTTGGATGGAAAAAAATTCAAAATAGAAATCTACCTTTTGGCTAGTGATTGAGGTCATGATTTGGGTGGGTGTAGTCTTATTCACAAAATGACATGAATTTGGAATTTAGATGCACCAAGTGCTTTAGATGCGTGCACCCATTTCCAAATATAAGCACGTGCAGTGTCAGCGTCAGGATGTTTACTGAACCTGAAATGTGCTTCTTATTGTGAGTGAATCACTACGAATTATCATTTCAATGCAAACTTCACAATTATTTTGTGACTATGACAGTGTTTGGTATGGGGGATGGGTAGGCGGGGAGACAGTAAGAAGCAGGACTTTGGCAAATGTTAACACATGTGTACTTTTTGTAACCCCATTCTGGTGTTCCATTTATATTTATTTGTTTTGATTTTTTTGAGACAGGCTTTCTCTGTGTAGCTCTGGCTGTCCTGGAATTAGCACTATAGACCAGGTTGGCCTCGAACTCACAGAGATCAGCCTGTCTCTGCCTCCTGAATGCTGGTATTAAAGGCGTGCGCCACCACCGCCTGGCAAAACTCTTTACTCTTTGCTCTTTGGGGGTCCGCCATCCTGCTCCCAAATAATCACATGAAAAGTTTTCTTTCTTATGAATGCCCAGGTTAGCTTGGCTTGTTGCTAGCNNTTTTTTTTTTTTGAACTTATTCTGTCTACCTTTTGCCTCTGAGTTTTTTCCTTGCCTTACTTCTGTGTATCTTTCTTTCATTCTTTCTTCATGGCTGGCTGTGATTTCATTCACCGACTGGCCCCCTTAATTTTCCTCTCCTTCTTTTCTTGCTCCCTTCTGTTTATTCTCTCTGTTTTTCAGCTCTGCCTATCCCTCTCCTGCCTAGCTATTGGTCATTCAGCTCTTTATTAGTCCAATCAGGTATTTTAAAAGACAGGCAAAGTAACACAGCTTCACAGAGTTAAATGAAACATAAAAGAATGTAAAACTCTTTGCATCATTAAACAAATATTCCACAGCATAAATGAATGTAACACATTTTCAACTAATATTCCACAACAAAAGAGGAGGAGGGAGGAGAAAAAAATCAGAAAGAAAATGAAGTCTGAGAAGGAGAGAAGGGCTTGAAACAACAAAGTGTGGACACCAGCCACTGTGATTCCCAGAACTGTCCCCTCTCATTCTCTATGCACTGGATATGTTACTGCTTCCTCGTAGTCACCACTGCCTCTGGCTCTTACTCTTTTTCCATTCCTTCTTCTGCAACAACTCCTGAGCCTTTGGAGGACAGCGCAGCCTATGTGTTCCGTTTAGGGCTAAGCCTTTTATTCTCTGCATTGTAGCCAGCTGTGGGTGTCTGACATACACTACTAAGTACTTGAAGTGTGGTCCAAAGATGAAACATTGGTGCTCCCTGGGAACTTGTTTGAAATGCAAATTTGGGACCTTACATTGAAATATTCATGGGGTCTAGCAATCTCTCTTAATAAATTAAAGCCCTTCCAGGTGACTCTGCTGTGTCACAGGCAGTAAATATTCTCACTTTAATAGATGGCAATATCATGACCCTCCAAATGCATATATTTTGGTAGTGGAGTCCTTGTGTTTTAGTGACAAACAGAAATTATTCTAGTGTCCCTCAGATCACCATTAAATGCATCTAGCAGTGTATAAAATTGATGTTGCTTTGGGTTCACATGCTAAAATAAATAATTTGAAATTGCAGAAGTCCTGTGAAATTTTATGTTGAAGGCCTAGTAGGGAACAAACCAGCCAGAAAGTTCAAACTTTTAAGTTGCAACAGATCTAACCTCAAATAGAGATGGTGGTTACATAGACCCAGACTGGGGAAAGGTTCAGATTGGGCTCCGGATATGAGAGCTAAAGGTACGCTTTAAGTTTAAATGCTGTGCTTAAGAGATCTATATAAACAAAAATGATTCTAACCTGTAAGCTCCACTTGCTCAGGGACAGATAACTTCCTGGAGTGCTGGGGGCTGTTATTCATGTAAGAAGACAAGCTGTATGTTTTCACTTCTGTACACAAGATGGGTTGCCCCAACTGTATAGTATCTGCTTGATCACACATAGGTAGGTGGTATGTAGGCTGGAAGTACATCAGGATGTATGTTTGTGTCTCATTGGATGCAGGCGGGAAGTATGTCAGCCTTGCGGGTTTTGCCATATGAGCACCAGACTAACGTAATTCATGGCCATTCTCTGGCAATCCTGGGTGTGGACATGGCCAGTGGCCACTGTCCTGCCTAGTATTTGCTAAAGCTTGTTCCGAATTTGTCTCAAAAATTGTGGTAGTGGTCTTATTCTCACTCAGTGGTACCAGCATCTGGGGAGGGGGGTAACGTGTGACGTGCAAGTGGGGCAGGCGTTGTGAGCCTTGGCCTTCGCCCTTGAAGGCTGAGAAGAGTGGGTGTGGAGCCTCACAAACTAAAGTCGCCTTACTACAAAGGAGTTGTTAATGCAGTAGCTTTAATGTCGAGTTAAAATTGTTTTAAATTACAGAAGGCATACTTTTAACTTCTTGGATTCAATGTAAATGAAGTACTTTTGTCTCTCAATATATCTTTCAATTGTAGATATAACCCTTTAGAAAACTAATTGCAGATATTTTGCAATTTATGGATACAATATGGGGACCATTAATAAAACTACAAGGAAGTGTTTTTAAATTTTTTTTATATTTTTTTACAATATTCTGTGTATGATCTGACTGTTAGTGCCGTACATTTCATAGCATGTAACTATGACCAAACTGTGTTTCCTCTTTGGTGCTTTTCTCATAGGTTTCTCCCCCCACCCCCTGTCGCCATTGTTCTTTCTTCTCAGGACAGGACCTCAAACTCATCATGCAGCTGATGAAGGCTCTCAAACCCCGTCCTCCTGCCTCTACCTCTTCAGTGCTGGGTTTCTTTTCTTTTTTTGCTTTTATTTTATTTTTCAGACAGGGTCTGTGTACCCAAGCTGGCTACGAACTCCTTAAGTAACAGAGGCTGGTGTTGAAACTCCTGATAGTCTGTCTCTATCTCTTGAGTGCATGAGCCACTATGCCTGGCTCACAGATAAATTTCAACAGTACTGGGTATGGAATCTAGGACCTTGAAAAGGCCAGGGAAATAGTTTTACCACTCAGCTACAGAGATGAATTTTATTAATAAAACTTAGATCATCTAAGCAATCTAGAAAAAGATTTTGTTCTGCTTTAGTTCAGTATCTGGGATGATATGTTAGGAGGGTCAGAAAGGATGGCCTAAGAGGTTAAGTGAATGAGGACCCACTAGAACTTCACACAGACCTGCAATGTGCAGTGTGATAGTCATGTGACTGCGTTTGCATGCTTCTGAAAGGGCCCTCAGAGTGGAAGAGCAGTTTTTGTTTATTTGTTTTTTTTTTTTCAAGACAAGGTTTCTCTGTAGCTTTGGAGCCTGTCCTGAACTAGCTCTTGTAGACCAGGCTG
>LOEQ01001099.1:3095-15881 GCA_001685075.1 Bramus lutescens | reverse complement strand
ACTACAAGAGCTAATAAGAAGACTGAGCTAATGGGTCAATCAGTTTATAATCTTTTGGAGATCTCTGTGTGATTTTATTTGGGGCTTGCTGGCTGTGCGGTACCGGGCGGGATGGAAACCCCAACGAGCAGTCCCCTTCATGTTACAGATGAGAGCCCAAGAATGTCATACCACACCTGGCTTAATTTTCTTTTCATTCTTGAATGATGTTTTCAATTTTTTAGTCAAGTCAATTCTCTCTCTCTCTCTGTATGTTTGTGCGTGTAGTGGAGGTGAGGGTCAAGGAGAGGTCAGGCAGCATCTTCAAATTTAAAATGCTAGGTTAACTAATCACTGGCTGGGGATGCTTCGAAGTTAAAGGTTTCAAGCCAGAGATCCCGAGTTTCAAAGTCTGGCTTTGTGTGTTTCTCAAGCTGTTTTATGCAGGTCATGAATAATTTTTCTTTAAAAGGTCCCACTTGGATCTTTTGGAACATTCTGTATTCATAGCAGCTCTAAAGAATTCTCTCTCCTGAATTTTCACTGTGATTTATTGACTTGAAAACACTAGTGGGTATGTTTGATCTTGCTTGTGCTTCGAGGACAGACTTTCTGCTTTACCTGCCTTCCTACCCTGCACACCTCAGCATGGTGTGGACACTTTATAAATATGTGTTAATTGCATAAAAACAAATGGATGAGAAAATGTCTTTGACCAAAATTCATACCAGCATTTGTGATCACAATTACAGTAGAGTATATTGCTCTGGCTCTAAAATAAAAAGTTTAAATATAGGGCATGTAGGTGGAGGCTTTTCTGTATCCCACTCAGTCCCGCAGCCACTTACAAAATAATAATCATTCACAGGCTTAATATTAATTATAGTTGTTTGGTCGATGGGGCTCAGGCTTATTATTGGCTACCTCTTACATTTATATTAACCCATTTCTATTAATCTGTGTATCTCCATGTGGCCCGTGGCTTACCAGTAATTCTGTGGCATCTTACTCCTCTGGAGGCTCTTGGCGTTTCTCTGATTCTGCCTTCTGTCTCCTTGCATTTAGTTTGACTTTCCTGCCTAGCTATATTCTGCCCTGTCATAGGTCAAAGCAGCTTTATTCATCAGCCAATAAAAGCAACACATATTCACAGTGTATAGAAGGATATCCCACATCAAGGACATAATACAAAGAGAATGAGTGGTGCAGATAAAGTGGATTTGAGGACAAAGTCTTTGTATCAGATATAGTCCTCCATGTTAGGAACTCCAGCTTCTTATTTATTATTATGATTATTTATATATGTTATATGTCATTGCAAGCTCTGGGGTCTGCATAAGGATGTCTGTGCTCTTAATTAGTTTATAATTAGTGAGGAATTGAAATCTTTGAAAAAGTGCTTATAATATTTGATTATATCATGAGAAATGTTATGAAGTGATAAGACAGGGTGCAGGAGAGGCACTGTAGTTTTAGAAGATTTAGAGCTGTTTCTTTAGAAAGCTAATAAGATTCCTCCCATCCATGCTGAAATGCCCAACTCTTAGATGGAGAATTCCAGCAATTAGCATCTGTTTAGAAAGAATTAGTCTTCCTCAGGGAAGAAGCCCTTAATTATTTATCTAATACCATTGATCAGCCCTAATATATATATNGTGTGTGTGTGTGTGTGTGTGTAATACTAAATGGACCCGGCAGGACATATATGTGTATGTATTTACATATTACACTCTCACACATGCACTGTGTATATTTGTAGCAATAATAATTAAAGAAAAGGGACCATGAATTTGAGAGTGACTGGGGTTGGGGGATGTTATGGAAGAGGTTGGAGAGAGGTGAGGGAGGGAGAAATGTTTTAAACACAGTACACATATATGAAATTTAAAAATAAGTTTAATTTTTAAAAAGTTGGAAAGAATAACAAACATAGGGTGTAAGTCAGTGATACACTACCTGCCTAACATGTGTAAAACCTGAAGGGTACAATCCTCAGTACTACAACAGAAACCAAACATAAACAAACAAACAAACAAACAAACAAATAAATAAATAAGGAGGACATGGAACATAACAACGGACCAGCATGTTGTGGGTGATGTGAGGCAGAAGGCACAACATATCAAGTTCATAGGCAGGAGGACAAGGGCAGAGAAGTCCTCAGAGAGGGCTGGTTTAGTAGACTTTGCTTGAAAGATGAGTAGGATGCTTGTATCGTTGTGTTGGGGTGGGGGGAGGCAAGAAGATGTAGGAGAAAGTTCCAGTGGTGTGCAAACAGGAAGTCTCTATTCAGTGGCCAGGAACCCAGGAACCAATACAGTCTGCTATTCAGTGAGTACAGGCAGGAAGAGACCCAGAGAACAGGATTCTGGATTCTTCCTCTGCAATCACTGCAAATATCTTGATTTAGCCGGTCCAAGTTGCAGACACATTTCAACTAGTTTCTAACTCTGTCTTCTTTCCCTCTGGAATCCAGTTGGCAACCCTTGTTATAGTGTGTCCATGGAACACAATTCATTGGCGCTCACCTTCCTCTCTAACTTTTAATGTCACTAATTCAATAAGCATTTGTTGGGGTCTACATCAAAGGATGAATCATCAATCTGTCTCCGCCCATGGTAAGTCCTTAGAACCCAAAACAAAGCAAGGTAATAGAACATAACAAAAGTATTACTTGTGGGGGAATAAGAGTTGAGTGGATAGCTTTCCTGCAAACATTAAAATTTGAGGAGTGACGTGATGTGGGGAGAGCTTTTGAAATCTGTGGAAGGGGAGTGTGCTTGTGTTCAGAGGCTGGCGAGGAGGCCTGTGTGGTGGGAGTGAGTATTTGAGGAAAATGGAGAGAAATAGCAGAGAGCTCAGGAGGAATGTGGGAAGCAGACGAGGCAGCCCCTTGGAGGCCAGCCTTAGGATTTTGCATGTTATTCTGCAAATGAGGTGAGGTTGTTTGGTGATGTGGGATTCCCTTCTGTATGCTATGAATATGTTTTATCACCATTAGTTAATAAGGAAGTGACTTCAGCCCATGACAGAGCAGAATAAAGCAAGGTGGGAAATCTCAATAGAGATATTTAGAAAAAGTAGGCGGAGTCAAGGAGACACCATGTATCTGCCGAAGAAGACAGACTCTGGAATCTTACCAGTAGGCCACAGCCTAATGTTGATACATAAATTAATATAAATGGGCCAATTTAAGATGTAAGAACTAGCTAGGAATACACCTAAGTTATTGGCCAAACAGTGTTGCAATTAATAAAATTTCTGTGCGATTATTTGAGTCTGGGCAGCAGGAAAACGAATGAACAGTCTCCAGTTTCAGTTTCGAGGTGACAGCAGGCAGTGCTGTGCTCTGATTTAGGTTACAGAAGGATTGCTAGCAGCTATATAGTGGTCCACAGGGCAGGGACCACCACAGGGATGTCGAGGAGGAAGTAAGCCACATGATGACGAGGTGACATCATGATTGTTGGAAGACAACTAGAAGAGATCAAGGTGTAGGAAATTATCAGCTTCTTCATGTATCTTTGCTACGTGAGGAAAAGAATAAAAATTACTTCTATTGTTTTGACCTGAGCAATTGGAGGAGTGAAATTACTGTTAATTAGGGAGGGAGAAGATAGCCAGAATAAGTGGTTTGAGATGAGGGAATCACACTTTGAAACTCCCTTCTTTCGGATGCCCGTTAGACGGCTGTGTAGTAGGGCTCATTCAGCAGAGAAGCAGTTGGGTATATGATTTGGGAATTTAGAATGCATCTGTATTTGAGATACAAATTTTAGTTGTTTGCATGCAAGGGATATTGAAAGCCACTTGCTCATCATCAAGGGAATAGGAACAAATAGAGAAGGACAAACCTTGGCTCTCCAATGGTTAGACATGGAATTATTGAAAAGAAAATAATCAGATGGGCATAGTGGTAGTATATTACCCTCAAATTAGAGTTCTAGACCAGACTGGAATATAGAGTGAGATAGCTTAAAACCTGGTGTAGAGTGGAGGAGCGAACCTGGATGAGAGCACAGAGTTCATCCAACAGCACACCAGTGTGGGGTAAAGAGACAGAGATGGCTGAGGGATGCGGTTGGTTGATGGTTTCTCGGCTCTTTTCTGACAGCTTGTTGTCTCTCAGCAAAACACCAAGACCCTAGGAGCTGAGAAGGATAATGGGAAAGACATTGGGAGCTTGAAGAAAAGCAAGAACAAAATGCAAAATAGTTTAAAAAGAGGGCGTGAAGGCAAAAGTCTTCTAAGATTTTCATTTGTATTGTTACAGTAGTCTTATCTTTCAAAAAGCATCCCTCTCAGGTCTCTCCAAAACTCTGTCCTCCTTGATGGCTCAAGCGCTATCCACAGTTCTGTTTCGGCATTATCTGTCTGGATGCAGCCCAGCTGTGATGAGTGGAGAGGCCAGCATCAGCCTGTTGAAATTTTTTTTTTTCGTTTTTCGAGACAGGGTTTCTCTATAGCTTTAGAGCCTGTCCTGGAACTCGCTCTGTAGACCAGGCTGGCTTTGAACTCACAGAGATCCGCCTGCCTCTGCCTCCCGAGTGCTGGGATTAAAGGCGTGCACCACCACCGCCCCGGCTAGCCTCTTGAAATTTAAATCTTGGTTTCACTACCTGGTCTGTCTTCTGGCCTGGGAAGGTTGTTTTACTTTTCTGCCTCACTTTTCTCATCTGCAAATGAGAATTAGTAATTGTCCTTACTTACGGCAGGTGTCATGAAGATTATGTAAGATAATGTATGCGAAGCAAACAGTAATTATCAGTCAGAGTTATTTTTGTTACTGCCATCCTCTTCATTTTGCCTGAGGACATATGTTTCCTAAGGGAGAGGGCAACTACATTCATCTTGTGATCCTCATGATTCCTTGTATAAGGCAGGGATTTAATGACTTTTGTTGTTTTTTTTTTTAAATAGAATCCATATTCAAACAGTTCTCAGTACATTGCAAGTGGCCCAGAAACTTCTTGAAAATCATTTATTTTTGAAAAGCTGGGCACTAAGCGCGCTTTCTTTAAAGGCATTGTCAAGGGTCAATTTGATTAGAATGTTCCACAACCCTAAAAATAAATTCACAAATGTAGTTTTCTAAACTGTATCCTACCCACCCAAATGCCAATTAAAAATTTTTTTTAAATCATGGCACTAGCTAGATTAGATCACACTGTTCCTAGATCTTCCTTGGGAGCCTGAGTTTTATGAAGTTCTCAGGGGACCTGGATGCTTGAAGAGATTCACAGATGTGGGGATCAGATGACTGAAGCTCTCAAAACAGACCTGGTGAGGAAAACCATCAATTTAGGTCCTTCTGTATGGCATTCCTGTGACTTGCTTTTCAATGCAGTAGTCAAAGAAAAAATTACTTTGGAGGCTCATTTCTATTGTTAGCCTAGAAAACCTTATGAACTGGGTATTTGCTAAGTTGTATTGCTTTAAAAATAGGACACTAAGGACCAGGGTTGTAGCTCAATGGCACAGCAGGTTTAAGACTCCTGAGTTCAGCTGGGCTTGGTGTTGCATGCCTTTAATCCCGTGATGGGGAGGCAGAGGCAGGTGGATATCTGAGTTTGAGGCCAGCCAGGTCTAAAAAGTGAGTTCCAGAAGAGCCGGGGCTGCAGAGAGAAACCCTATTTTAACAAACAAACAAACAGCACGATGCATTGTTTCTCAACGGAAGCAAGCTGGTACTGATGTAGAAGTTATTAGGTTTGACAATTCTTCCTTCTGGATCAGTATTCCCTGTCGTGGAAACAGCAGAAGTGACCATGTTATTAAGAACCACTGTGCTGATAAAGCAATGGCGAATCAGAAGAAACTAAGAGCGGAGTTAAGAAGGGCAGGGAGGCTTGGTATGAACACATAGAGCAGACGAACTCATTCTAAGGACAGCTGTAATAATTGCATATAAATATTTGAATAATAACCACACTCCCCAAATTATGTGGAAATTATGCTCCTTGTAATTGCATTAAAGCAGTTTATATACCCATTACCAACTGAGCCAAGGAACAAGTAATGGCGGGGAACCTACTATCTCCACAAAACCTTTCCAGAAAGAAAGAAAGAAAAAAAAAGGCCTTCAACTTTCCTCACATTCAGTTGTGAAAGCCAGAGGAATCACATTTCAGTATCTCACAGAAATAAAATATCTCAGAGGCTCTGGCTCCTGCTGGCTCAGTAAACTAACTTATATTTAGAAACAATTTTGTATTTCCTTCAGGAAAAAAAAATAAAAGCACGTCTCACAGCCCAGCCTGGGGTGACAGAGCAGCAGCTGTTTCTAATGAAATTTAAGGAATTTGTGATGTCATCTCGTGTGTGTCAGTCCCTCAGTCCCTCAAGGAAGAGAGGATCAGACAACGCCACAGCCCGCGGAGTTCCCGCAAGCCAAAGGGCGTGTGCGTGAGTGAGTGTGTGTGTGTGTGTGTGTCCAAAGCACATCGCAGTTCGCTGCCAACACAATGGGAGTCTAGAAAGTGAAAGGGGGTGTTCTGTTTTATGTAACTTGGCTGTGGAAACCCTGATAACAAACCACTCCCCTCTAAAGGCCCCCTAGGAACCAACATGGAAAACCAATTGTTAGTCGTCATCCGGTCCGGTCCCGCCCCCTCCTCCAGGCACTTCTATCTGTAGTTTCCCTTTGTTTTTAAACGATTTTATTTTTGGGAATAAGTTAGGTTTTCCCGAGCTCTAAAATAATGGAAACCTCCTGACGTCTATTCGAACGCTGGAAGCTGCTCTAACATTTAAAAGAAAATAGTAATAAAATTTGGTGCATCATATGCGATAAGTTGGCACCAGAATTCCTCTCAGAAAGGGAAATGTATTTACTTTGAAAAATACCCCGAGAGTTTGGAGAGCAGAAGAGAGCTCCTGAGGGGTTGGGGTGTGGGCGGAATGTTTCGGAGACAAAGGCGTGGATTTGGCAGGAACTTCAAGCTTGGAGCCTGGGGAGGAGGAGGAAAGGGTTGAGCCAATGGGAAGGAGGGTCGGCTCGCAGCCCCCAACTCTCCTTCTCCACCCTCAAGTGACCCAACTCCTAAAATATTGGTGCAGGCAGTTTGTATTGCTGTTGTTAGAGAGTGAGGGCAGGGCCTGTGTCCATCAGCTGAGTGGTCCGGGTGAGATGGGTGGACCTGAGTGGACGTAGGAAAGGGCCCTCACGCCTGAACTCAGTTTTGACTTCAGAGAGGGTGAGCTCCTAGATCCGAATACCAGGGTTTTTTTTTTTTTGAAATGGATGGGGCTGGATAGATTCTGATAGGTTCTTGGTAAAGCCATCCACTTCCTGGACAGAATCTCTGCTGTGTGTGGGTGGGAAGCTTCCTGGCATAGAGTCACGTGTTGCTTTACTGTCAGGGACGTGAAAACAGGACTCCACAAACAGCAGGCGTCATAGCTGCTTTTGCAATCTTTGAGTTGGTCAGACTCCAATATTTTAATGTAAGAGTGTGACTGATAGAAAATGCATCTTTAGTGGGATATCGAAAGAACTATAAGGTTCTAAATTTACATTTTGCAAACACCCAAAGACCCAGGTTTTCAAAATACGTTGAAAATCTCTGGTGATGAGATATAACTTCCTAACCCAAACGACACCTGATATTTCCCACAGGATGCTTGAGGGTCTGGGAGGTTAGGGCGAAAGAGAGGGTGAATCCGCATAAAAAGGTACTCATATCTGTGCTGGGACCAAGTCTGGCTGGACCATAGTGGAAACTAATGGACGAGGGTGGAGAAACATCAGACTGTGCTTTCCCTGGGTCTCCCATTTGGGGTATTAAAAAAAAAAAGATTATATCATCTGCCAGAAAGACTGGACGAGTGCAGGATTCTATGACCCGAAGGCTTTGCTTCCACCTCTCCTGCAAGCCTTTCGATTCCGTCAGCTATGAATTCCTCCCGGTGCATCCCCTTTTGGGTTTGCCATTGCCCTATGAGGACAGTGACGCAGCAGCCATCGCTCACTGCTGCTTCCTAGCTCTGCCATGCCGCCTGGCACATAGTCAGGGCTCAACAAATATTTTGAATCAGTTAATGAATTTCATTCCACATTTGATCCATAGAGATTGTTAAAATCCTCATAGGCCACAGGGAATCTAGTAGTGTGTTTCTTTTATAAGGGAAACACAAGCTGAAGGATTCTTGACTGGCATTTTGATCTAATTCCTTTTTATTATCAGCCTAATCTTGGATCATGTAAATGATGACCACATTATATCCACCAGGATACTTTGCAAGAAAAGAGTCACAGTTATGGCTTAACCGAACCCAGAGTGAGTCTAGGGATTCAATTAAATGATATCACACTAGAGCTCAGTTCTGATATGGAGGGATGCCTTGATGTTCAGTGTTTGTTTTAGGTTAATAGCATTATTAGATTACATTAATGGATTTATTAAAAGGATGACTTCACATCTCAATTTGGAAAAAAATTCAGCCATGGAAGTTGCATAGTAATACCTATTGATATGATTTAGCAAAATTTTAGTTATTTGAAAATGTAATTATGAGCAAGGAATGTATGGGTAATGTATTTTAAAAAAGAACAAAAAGGGTTGTTCTTTGGTGCCAGGTTTTGGGTAGTTAGAGAAAGTATCTTAGGACGAATGCAATGCATTGTCATGGTGCAGTAGGGTTTAGTTTCTAGTTTACATCTTATTGCTTTTTTGATGATGTTATTTAGATGATCTTATACTTTGTCATAAAAACCTTGATTTAACTAACTATATTTTGATATATAGCTCAGGTTAGCCTTGAATATTCTGGGATTTGATATAGACTGGGATGACCTTTAACTCCTGATTCTCCTGCTTTTGCCTCCCAAGGATTATAGGCGTGAACTACTACTATACTTAGCAAGAACCTAGCTTCATACAATTTAGACTGTTTTACATATTAAATTATTAATTTTAGACTGCATGTATTATATGAGAAAAAACCCAGAAACACTGGAAAATTAAAAAGAAAGTTCCAGAAATAAAAGGTATTTCCTTTTTGGACCTGGTGTGTGCATATTTACTATTAATGGGATGTAGAAAGAAATGCTATATGTATTTTTTATGCAAAAGAGGCAAGTGCATTAATTATTTGTCTCGTCATAACAAATTGTTAGAAGCTTTATCTTATCCCTCACAATCTGTGAGGAATTGTGGAGCAGCTTAGCTAGCCGGCTATGCTGGGAATCTGCTAGAAGATCACAGTCAATACATTGACATTGACATTGACCAGAACTGTGATCATCAGGAACTGTTCTGAGTGGGAGGCCCTGCCTCCATACTGCACACTGGCATATTGGTATGTCACACTCAGTCAGGCTGTGGGCAGGGATCCTTGGTTCTTTATCATGACCCCTCCTAACAGCTACTTGAGCAAGTAACCAGGTAAGTAATAGGGAAATTGCAATGTATCTTATGATCTGACCTTGAAAGCAGTGTATCATCACTTCTGCCATATTCTACTGACCACACAGCCCATTCCTGTTGGAGAGTGGAACATGAGGACGCAAACGAGTACCATGCTGGAGAATTAGCAGGAATCACCTTGTCAGTAATGGCTCTTGGGACTCCTTCGGTTGGGTTGCCTCGATGTGATGGTTTTCATGTTATCTCATTATATTTTATTTTGCTATGTTAAAAAAGAATAAAACAAATAAGTAATTGTTAATGAATTTTGAATTGATTAGTAATGCTCATTAAAAGTATTTTGAAAACTACAGAGTGGTCACAGTAGGAAAACGAGACTAACATTTCAAAATAATAATAAAAAAGGGCTTGAGGACTATATGTTGTGGTTTGGACTTAATGTTTAAGGCTTGGTCGTTCTTCAGCTGGTGCTGTGCTATGCAGAGGTGGTGGTACCTTGAGGAGGTAGGAACAAGTCAGGTGGGTGGGGCCATGCCCTTGAAGGGTACATTAGGATTTCTCTTCCTTTTTCTGTGTGCTTCTTGTATACCATGAGGTGAGCAATTTTCTCATCATGATAGCTCTCCTTACCACAGTTCCAGAAATAATGAAGTTAAATCCTCATGAATTAAAATCTCTGAAATCGTAAGCTGAAATAAATCACTCCACCCGTAAGCTGACTTTGTCAGGAAGGAATGTTGTGATGGAGAGCTAACACCCCGTGTGAGCATCATCTTTTCCAACTATGATGAATGGCACTGGATGATGATAATAAGAAACAGCAAATTATATTTCATAAGAGTATAAGCATCTGTTTTGAGTCAGAAATGAAAAGATAGAGAAAGGGAAAAATTTTAAAAGGAACAACAACAACAAAATCCCAGACCAACCAACTGATCAGCCAGCCAGGAGCTAGAGAAAGGAAATAGAGTATGTGACACACAAGAATGGGAGCATCCTGGGGTTGCACTGTACAGATGTAATCCCAGCCCTTGGGTGATGAAGACCGGAGGATCAGGTCACGGTCATCCAGGGAGTTCTAGGCTGGTCTGGACTACAAGACTTTCTGTCTCAAGAATCAAGCAAGTGAGCAAGCAACCAACCAACATAAAATGATACAAAACAAAACAAAAAACTCAAGTGGAAGGCATAATAGAAGAAAATACAGATAAGATATGCAGATGATGGGCGCAAAGAATATAGGAAGGTGGTCCTAACACAGAAGAATAAAAAGATCATGAGATGATAAGAAAAAGTTAAACAAACAAAAATAAGCAAGCAATGATAACAAAAACCCCAAACCACCATGACAAAAGATCAAGAGAATGGGTTAATTTTTTTCTTTTTGGGCATTGCTTCCCTAGAGTTGGCTGGTACTGGCTGTCTCATTCTCACTGTGCTTTTTAGCGTCTCTGGAATTTCCCCTTAATGACTGGTTCTCAGAATCCTGATTTCAGTGCGGGGCTCATTTGAGTGCTTGAGTTTCTGGAAAGAGTTGTTGAATGGCTGTTTTGTGATCCATCTTGCTCTTTTTAGGTACATAGCATTTTGTGGAATCAAAGCTTTCTGAAGTATTGGGGAAATATAAATTATCATAAAGATAAAACACAGTCACACAAGCCAATGACTTTCTGAGAAATTTTGGCTGTGTGAAAAGTTATTACCATACTTGGATTTAGTTCCTCTTGTGTTTCTGTAGATTAGCGTAGTTCATTTTGAATTCAGTTCTTGATTCAACATTTACTGCAATTCAGGTCCCCGCTTCAAGTCATGTATCTGTGGTTGAAATACAATTTTGGTGAAAAAAGGCCTCAGCTGCCAATGTATTTGCCAGTACTGCCACTAGGACAAGGTTTTATTTCTTTGAAGTTCTGGAGAATTAAGGCAGGGCCTCAGCTAAAACTCTCACGCTTCTCCCCTTTTATACAGGAGACGATTACATGCGCTGTGCTTTTCGTAAACTTAACCTACATTTTCAGGGAGATTTGGATTAACATTTTTCACATCTAGAACTACTGAGGAAAATGGGTGTTGTGTGGCAGGCTTTGTGTGTATTGCCAGAAGTAAAGTTAACTTATAAAAGTAAATATTACTAAAGCAACCATCAGTAGGTACCATTCTTCTTAATCCATTTTCTAAACTCAGTTACTTATTTGGTCATTAAAAAAAGAAAAGAAAGAAAAAACTACTTAATTTGTTTTTTAAATAGATTAAAACAAAAATGAAATTCAAGATTCACCTTGCTTGAAGTTCTTTAGACCAGGATTCTCAACCTTCCCTTTAATACAGCTCCTAATCTTGTGGTGACCCTCAACCATAAAATTATTTTTGTTGCTACTTTGCAACTCTAATTTTGCTATTGTTATGAACTGTAGTGTAGATAGCAGATATTTCCAATGGTCTTAGATGACCCTTGTAGAAGGGTCATTTGACCTCAAAGGGATGGCGACCCACAGGTTGAGAACCACTGCCTTAGACTTTTTTGAGGGGCTGGTACCTCTCATCATTTGGGGCATTCAGCTAGTAGGGTTTCATATTTGCCTTTCGCACTGTTTCTTTTTCTAAAACTCTAATATGACACATTTTGCTTCATCAGTCTGTCTTTCATGCCTTTTAACTTAAAAGTTATATATCTTTATTTTTAAATCAAGTTATTTTTATTTTATATGCATTGGTGTTTTACCTGTGTGTATGTCTGTGTGAAGGTGTTAGATCTTGGTTTTACAGATGGGTGTGAGACACAGTGTGGGTTCTGGGAGTTGAGCCTGAGTCCTCTGGAAGAACAGTCAGTGCTCTTAACTGCTGAGCCATCTCTCCAGCCTCTTTTTCTCTCTTTTTAAGAGAGTAGTGTCATGCAAACTCATAGAGACTAAGGCAGCATGCAGAGGCCTGTGTGGGTCTGTATGAAGTCCTTTGCATAGATGTTATGGCTTCCAGCTTAGTGTTTTATGGGACTCCTGAGCTTTCAGATCACAAGTCACTTGTTTCTTGTGCCTTCTCATGAACTCTTTTTATTCTGTTTGTTTTGTTCAAGTCCAATGTGTTAGTTTTTGTTTTATCTTTTATTTTATTATTAAAAATAGCTTTAAAAAAGATAGGAGTATAAAGGGCCATGGCTGTATCAATGAATTTTCATATATTTTTCTCATATGAATATAATAAAATGTTAACATCTTAAACTCTAGTTTATGTTTCTGAGTATTTTGCCTGCATGTGTGTTCACCATGTGTGTCCAGCAACTGACAGAGCCAGAAGAGGGCATTGAGTCTCCTAGAACTCGAGTTACAAATGATTGTAAGCCACCATGTGGGTACTAGGACTCAAATGGAGTACCCTTAAGAGTGCACATGCTTGGGGCTGGAGAGATGGCTCAGAGGTTAAGAGCATTGCCTGCTCTTCC
>LOEQ01001098.1:443361-456679 GCA_001685075.1 Bramus lutescens | reverse complement strand
ACTTCCCACAGGGCAGGGAACCCTGACTGCTCTTTAGACTGGAAAAGGAGGGGGGAGGAGGGGGGAGGGGGAGGGAAATAGGAGGAGGGGAAGAGGTGGAAATTTTTAATAAAATAAATGAATAAAATGGTTACTTTCACTCTCTGTTTCTCAATGTGACATCTTCTTTCAGTAATACCAGTTCCTTCCCTATCCCCAGAATGAACTGTGCTAGCACCAGTGTCCCAGCTAAATATCAAGTGCAGTAATCCAATTAGATGTGTTTCCTTTTCTTAAATTAGGCCAACAAGGTAAAAGAAACATACCTATTAAAGAAAATTAAAATACCCTGATGTATTATATACAATGGATAGTTTCTTTTGTTGTTTTACTTTATATTATAATGAAAATTGAATAAAAGCAAGCAATTTACATTTTCCGAGAACAACCAGGTTGTGTGGGTGCTTTTGCAAAGAACATTGATTACTGTGTGTCTTGGGCATGATTCTCCATATTCTAGTTAAGAGGCAGTTCTATGTGCTGCATTCATGAAAATTATATGCATAATAGGATTTTCTCACATAAATCCTTGGACCAACACCACAAAGTGTTTTTCTACCATAATGTTCAATTTTTAAAAGTTAAAATCTGCTTCTTGGTTCCTTTAAATAAACTCATATTTTATCATTGCTGTTTTGTTCATTATTATTATTTATTTATTTTTAATTTTTTGCACTAGGTAGGGCAGTTTTTATTTACTAATGAAAGCAGAGTAGTTGAGCCAGACCCACAAGTAGGTAATCATTCCCAGACTTACTAATAAATAAAAATGTTAACATTTTCTTGCACAAGATTAATGCAGAACCTGTTGGCATCATTAAACAACTTTTTCTTTTTTTCTTCTGAAAACTCCTGAATATATTTTACATTTTAAGTTTTTTACCCTTTACCCCAACTCCTTCCAGATATATTTCTCCTTTATTATGCACCCACCAGTTTTCCTTAAAAATAATTTAGCCCAATGTGTGCTGCCCGTTTAATTTTGGCGATATAAACATCCATCTGACCAGCAGAATTACCATGGCAACAGTCCTGATGAAAATCCACCCCCGTCCCAGCAGAAACCAATTGCCCATAGTTCCTTGGCAAGGATGGGACTTCACACCTACCTCTCCTCTCCATATGAACAACTGCCTAATCTTGAGTTTGCAGAAGTCTTGTGCACACTGTCACCATTGCTGTGCTTTTATATTTGCAGCTGCATTGCTGTACTAGAAGACACTGCTTCCTTGAACTCACCCACTACCTCTTGCTCTCTGTCCTTCTCATCTTCTACAATCATCCCTAAGCTTTGGAAGGAGACGTGGTATTATTCTTTAAGCACCAGTTTCAGGAAGATCTTGAATAACTAATGATGTATTTACTTTTAAAGTGCTACTAATAAAGCTGTTTTGATCCTAATATATTAATTAATTAAAATTAAATGGCATACAGAAATTTATATAATGTCTGAAATAGAATTATAATTGCCCCCTGGTCTTTATATAAACAATTTTAGTAATAATAATAATAATAATAATAATAATAAAAAACAGTATTTAAATAAATTAGATGCACATAAAAGTCATTTATAAATAATTCTGTAGGTGCCTATGTTCATTTATTTATTCAATTGGTAAGCTACTCACAAAATATAGTTGTAGGTCAAGGAATATTTGCTATTATATAAATCTGATCTTTTTGTATGAACTTGTCACAGAGATAAATTAAACAAATATCTTTCCTTTTATTTCTTTTATAAACAATAAAATTATCATTAAATAATAGTCATTAAGTTTTCTCATTTGCATTATTCTATATAGGTCTCATACAATACGAAAAGTGATCTAAATAAAACATGGAAAGACATTTTAGCTTCCAGAAATAATCAACCCAAAATATTTGCATCATTTTCACAAATTCATAATATGTTATCACTATGCACTCTTTTCATTGTGCTCCCATATCATCCTTTCTTGCTCATCTGCAAGAGGGAAGGCAGAAATTTTGATGTCAAAAGCTTAATTTTAGAATAGTATATAAACTTAAGATCTCCTTGAAACCTGCATATAACTTAATTTTATTTACATTTATTTCTCTGGGGTAAATATATGTGTGTGCATTCATGTACCTGTTGTGTGTGGAAATGATTGGGGGTGATTTGGAACATGGAACAAGAACAGAATCCTTTGAAGGGAATTTTGAGTGCTTGTGAGAAAATTCTAAGAAAACAAGACAAGTGTCTTATAACCTCCATTTCTTCAAAAACACTAAATTGTTCTTGGAATGTGCTTTTGTGTCCTTCCCAGGTATGGAAAATAGAAATAAAGCTGCAAAATAATTCTCTTGTACACTGTAAAGATTTGTCACTCATATTGGTTTAATAAAATGTTGATTGGCCAGTATCTAGGCATAAAGTACAGGCCCGGGGTGACCAGGCTAGGAAAATTCTGGAAATAGGAAATTCAGAGACACAGTTACCTGCAAGACGCAAAGGAAGCAAATTACAATGCTTTACTGAGAAACGATACCAATACACAAGGTTAAAAAAGAGAATAATTATATTTAAGAGCTAGTTAGTAATAAGCCTAAGCGGTAGACCAAACAATTTATAATTAACATAAACCTCTGTGTGTTTACTTGGAACTGAACAGCTGCGGGACCAGGTGGGACAGAAACATACATCTACAAAATAAGTTTTCTTTAGATTTTCATTAAAACTTGCCATTGTTATTTGTTTATAAGGCTGTGGAAATACACATTTTGCAACATACAGCTTGTCCTTGTGATTATATACTAAGGAGTCCTTTCTTAACCTTCAGGCTATAAATTGACTGATACTCTGAATAAAAAATGCTATTGTATGAAACTTTAGTTTGACTCATGTTTAGGTCCCGTTCTCACAGGTTCCACTGTCTTTACAGCAGTAAACAGGGTGTAAATAAATGTAAATAAAAGTGAGAACATGGAAGACAAGACCAACACACAGGGATTGTTTTTCTCTTTAACTCTCAAGTCATATTGCTTGATCATAAGATTTTACCCACCAGGCTATCTTGCCAAGCCTCATTGTAACTTCTGATATTTTTTCTAAAATTTTCTCAAAATTTGTAAGTATTATGCTAGAAAATTTGTAATTTTGCTGGAAAAAGATATAAGACTACTCAGGAATGCTTTATTCTATTTACTACTATGGACACACTGATTTAGTAAAACAAAAAAATAGAAAAAATATACAAATGCCATTCTTGAAAATTCCAGAGTTTCCCTGTACCTTAGCCAAGTGTGACAAGACACTTTATTTCTCCTGTCTCCTAACCCCAACACAGAAGGTGATCAACAACAACAACAAAAAACTTCTAGATTCCAACTGCACCATAGAGAATAAAGAGTTGCACCAGTGATTTGACATTTAACCTCTCTGGAGGCTGTCCTGAAGAAAGTCCTGTCATACCTGTACTAGAGTTCTGATTGGATTTATCATAAAATAGAGACATGGGAATCACTGACAGTAACTAAAGTCGAAATCCCTTTGTACACATTTGTTGTAGAGAAATTTCCAGCATAACCCAAAACGTATAGGCACAAATACAGATTCATGCAAATTTTTTTAAGAAAGAGAAGTAGTCAGGGCCAACCATTTCCACCTTTTAAGCTTTCTGCGATGTCTGTGATACAGTGATAATCAAATGATTTGTTGTACACAGGATGATTCATGGCTGCTAAGAGTTTTGGAATGGCATAAAGGGTTGAGAGTCAGATTTATGAACCACTGTATGCTCTGAATAGTGAGGGTAACTGTATAAAGATCATCATTGATGGCAGGGAGACATGGGCATTATTTCTAGTTCAAAGTTACCTATCAAAAAAGCAAGTATTATTTAAAAAGTAAACCTAGAAGTATGTGCTAATCAAAGAAAAAAACACCTTAGAACATAGCTCCATGACTAATGCACTGTAATAAGCTATGTGTTTTCAGAATAGTAGGGCCAGAATTGACCAAAAAATATCCACCTGTACCTCTCATTTGGTCAATGCTATTAATTTTTGGAATATGAAGATAGTAATTTATTTTGATAATACAACTTTCTCCACAATTCTCTAACAGTCTTCCACTAATACTTTTACAGTTATTAAAATCTATAAATGCATCCTAAATAGCTCAGAATCAGAAGCAATATATACAACTTACACATTAAAAAATAAAAAGAGATTTATACTCTCTCTAGACAATGGAGGTTTCAAATATTTATTCCAGGACTTTGTCACTTCAAGTGTTGTGAGCTTCTCGAACCATTGGTGAGATTTTGCTTTTTCGGGAGTCTTTGATGGCTTTTGTCTATGTAATTTCTTCCACATGCACCATGCTATGTGTGGTAGCCAAATATTTTGGAATATAAAGAATATTCCACAGGAAAGATGTACACATCCACTACATAGAGGACGTTCTCAATGTCAATCTAAACCATACTTTCCATAGACTATGCCAGCATCATGAGAAGCTGTTGAAACTCATCATTTCAAATGACAAATTGCTCCTCCACCACATGTACACAATCTCTCTGATGATTATGTGTTCTCCTGCATGGTTTTTCAGTCCTGCATTCTATAGTGTCCTCCCCTCTTAAGTGATTTTTAATAAGTATGAAAGAAAATGAAAACTAATCTTTTTGTAAATTTTTGCATATCCCTTTTCCAGTAATCTTTTAAAGCAACAGATCTTATGCATTTTATCAAAAAATATAATTTCACTAAGAAAACTTGGCATGCTTTAACAAAAGTCCTCACTTCCTAAGGAGGCTTTTACAAATATTCTGTCTCTTGCAACATCTTCTAAATAACTGAATATTTTCTGAGCAGTTTCACCAGTATGCTTTTCCTGTAATGTATAATGTAGGAGGTGATTATTATTAGTCTTCTTAACAGATGGAGGAAGAGGTACAGAGCTTAAGAGACTCAACACAAAGAGTTGAAATAGAAATGAGGTCACTGATACTTCTAAGAGTTAAGAAGGACTTTTCTTTGTTTTCTTAGACACATTAAGCAAATGGATAAAATACTATATTTATATTTAATAAATTTCAACAAAAGTATATGACTGAAGGCATGAACATTATACAACACTTTAATATAAATGGCATATACTCTTCATGAATTTTATCAACCTTAAATAGTTTAAATAATCTAGTCATAAATTTGATTTTAATTATTATGAGATTTGGGGAAATCTAGAAACATCTAGGCATACTTTTGGGTTTTATACTAGTATTTTAAAACAAGAAAATAATATCTTACTAATAAGGAAAAGTCATAATGATTTGATCTCTGATCCTGGAATCAGAATTAAGATTTACTTAAGTTAGTCATGAAATTGAAATTATGACAAAAAAGAAATGTAAAATAACTAAGTCCCTGAAGTTTAATTTGGTTTGTTCAAACATGTGAGAGAGAAAGGGAGAGGTGAGAGAGAAAAGAAAGAGAGATGAGAGAGATTCCTTAAACATGAATCAAATTGCAACATATTGAACTCCATGGAAGAAAGGTCATCATTCACATTGTAGAAGACATCAGACAAGAAATTAAGAACGAGAAAGGTCTGCTTTTAAGAACAGTATTTTTATTTTGTTTGTTTTAAGAATTGATAGAATAAGAGTATTTGCATATATAAATAGTAAAACTTCATCTATTATTTATGGAGGTTTTACTTTCAAGCCAAAATAGTAAGATTCTGGTCAATTTGCAGCCTATGTGTTTCAATGATAAAAGCATAGTAGAAAAACAACTGGAAGGAAATCAGGGAATATGAAATCTAATGACTTAGACATTGTACACCCTATGCTTCTTGCTATTTCAGTCATCCTCAAAATAGTTTCATAATGATTGTCACAGCGCATCACATGGAAAAAAGAACAAGAGAAATGTTCAGAGGCTTCACACCTGAACCTCTAAAAAATGAGGGTTTTTTTTTAAATCTAACCAAATAATATGTGTATCACATTTTAAAGGGAATCACACGAAGTCAGTCTGAATTCAAATATCTGTTTAATTTCCCCTGAACAGGAAAAGCATTAATCCTGGCCAGGGTGGTGACAGTAATCCTTTAAAGAAGGAAAGTCTGGATTGTTTTCAGTGCTCAATAATAGGAAATCGAAAATAATGTTTTTTTTTTCCTGTAGCTGAGATAGAACCACAGTACTAAAAAATAAAAGGTATCTACAAGATATTTTTTCTCAAGAAAATTTATAAGTGTCATTTAAGCATCATGCAAAACAGGGCCTGTACTTCCTTAGTTTGGATAGAAATTGCTTAAAATGTAGGCCCTTGCACTGTTGCTGCCGAAGGCAAATTTTGCCAGGAGCTGAGATGGCACAACCAAGTAGACATCTGTTTTCAGCTCAGGGTCCAAGTGAGAAATGAGGCTTCCCCTCAAGGGAGAGTTTAAAATGTCACCCTCATTCATCTGGCACACTGAACCCTAAGTAGCAGAATATGGGATGGAATAGGCAGAAGGAACAATCACACAGCCATGGGGACAGAAAATCTTTAGGATAGAAGTAAACAGCCCAATTGAGAATGTGCATAAATTAGTTCCCTCAGGTATTTTAATATTTACTATCTAATGAAAAATTGTAGAATTTGTTGATTTCGATACTTCCTATGGACTTAGAAATAACCCAACTTTTACATATTATGTTAAACAAGCATTTCTTAGTCTGTATCTTTTCACATTTTCTTTATTTTTGAGATTATAATATAACTGCATCATTTCTCCCTTCTCTGTCCTCCCTCCAAATCCTCCCATAGACCATTCCTCATTCTTTCAAATTTATGGCCTCTTATTTCATTAATTGTTGTTCCCTTGCAACAGAGAAAACACAATAGAAGAGGTGGTAGAAAAACTCTGAGTCAGAAGATCAGGTGTGTGCGATGGAGGGGGGGTTGCTGCGAGACTTTCTCCTGGTTGTACCAGAAGATAGCCTCGTGAAGTCTCCCAACCAGACTTCTTAAATGAGAACTCGACAGGGACAGTAAGAAACATGCCCAAGAGGATGAGGAAAAGACCATGAAGCCTCAACCCTAGAAGAATTGCAGAGAAGTGAGGAGTTCAGAGAATGAGAGAAGAAACGTTTTCTCAGAGAAGAGCACACCAGCTGGTTCGACAATACCAAGTTGCCTCAGTCCATCCTCAGCTGATGTGATCGGTAGAAAGAAGCATGAGCTCTGGAGGCTAGAAGTGCAATGTAAAGGGGCTGAAATCTAACAGAAAGGTGGACAGAAGAAGGGGTGGAGAAAAGGGGAGTGGGAGGAAAAGGGAGAGGGCAGGAAAAAGAGAAGATCATGGCAGAGTGGAACAGAATGGAGCAAAGTTTGCTCTAACAAAAAGAACAATACCCTAATCACAGCTTTGAGGATTGTGCCATTAATACTGCTGTAATGGCAAAAAATGCCAACATGAGCACTGAAGGAAAAATATGCAAATGGAATCTCAATACGTATTGAAAAGACAAGAGACTATAGAATATGTATATTTTAATATTATAATTGAAATTTAACCATTTTTAGAACAAAAATAATGAGTTAACCAAGCAAAGAAAAAAGAAAGCAAGCAATGATATTTTGTGAATCAAATTTTTAAAAGAAGTGTGGGGAGCAGAATGGACGATGATATATCTGTCCAATTTGTTCAAACCTTAGTACTTACCTTGTTAGGAAGAACTGGCAAGTGAATCCAGAAGGCAGGATAAGTCATGCACATGGATATAGAGTTCTTTTTCAGAATAATGTCATAGAAGTCCAGGATAGGTTTTCCTGTTTTAATTTTTTTTACTGAGTAATCAAATTGAATAAAATTTCCAAATTTCAGTTCAAATAGATTACTTGAAAGAGTGAGTAATCCAGATTGTTGTGAATTAAAATTAAGTACATGCATTTAACATATTAATACTAAATGCACATAACCTATAATATAAAATAAGCTTTTCATAAATAAATTGAAATAATAAAACTAGGCATAGTTTTGGATTATGCAAATTTCTAATCTATCATGGTTTTATTTTTTAAGATTAATATTGTGCACTTTAAGGGGTCTCAAACTCATTATGTAGGTAAAGATGAGATTGAGTTTCTGGTCCTCTTCCTTTGATTCCCAAGACCTGTGATTTTACACATCACCACCATTCCCAGTTATATAGGGATGGGAATCGAAGTCAGAACTCAAGACAAATTCTCCATCAAAACATCTATATCACAAGTCACATAGACACAATGTTTTAAGGAAAATATTTTATAAATTTAAAGAATTGGAATTGCCCTGGAAGTGGTGATGCATGCCTTCAATCCAAGCACTCAGGAGGCAGAGGATCTCTGTGAGTTCAAGACCAGCCTCATCTACAAGAGCTAGTTCCAGGACAACTAGGGCTATTACACAGAGAAACCATGTCTCAAAAACAAAAAACAACAACAACAACAAAAACAAAATAAAACTTAAGGAATTGTTAACAATACATTTAATTTGAATTGATACTTGCAAATTTTAATGAATAATTTCAAATACTATTAAAAATTTTGTACCAAAATTATATATATATATATCATTAAATAGATTGACTAGACACATATTTGTTATAGAAAATGACAATTCATTTTTCTGTATTGCATTTGAGATTAAATAATATAGTTACATGCAAATCAAATGCAATAATATTAAATATGTATAATTTTTCTAGTTATGCTCAATTTTAATTCTATTTATAAATTTCTGGTAAGTATATGAGGTAGTAGTAATGACAATCTGAAGCATACTTAATAAATAATTTTATTACAAAATTTAATATAAAGGTGATTGTGCACTCTTCTGTATAAGAAAAATCTACAAGGAAAGTTAACACACATGAGTTATTATTATAAGACCATTTTAAAAAGAATGTCAGAGGACCAGTTTTGTTTCTGAAACTGTACAAATCGATAGGCAGGAGCATTCTGGTAAAACGAAAACAAACCATAACCTGTTCAAGCCATATGTGGTGATTTGAGCAGGTGTGGCCCCATAGATTCATAGATTTGTGCTTGGCCTACACAGAGTGGAACTATTAGGAAGCGTGGTCATTTTAGAGTATGTTTGGTGTTCATGGAGGAGGTGTATTACTATGGGGATGGGCTTTAAAGTCTGCTTTGCACAGACTACACCCAGTGTAGAACACAATTCCCGTTCCATTGTCTATGGAAGTAAAGGAACTCTCAGTTACCTTTTCAGAACCATGTCCTCATGTCTGTTGCTTTGCTTTCCACCATAATGATAATGGACTAAAATCTGAAACTGTCAGCCCAATTGTTTTCCTTTATAAGAGTTGCTATGATCATGGTGTCTCTTCACAACAACAGAAATCCTATCTAAGATGCCATATGTTAATACTTGCGTGTATGTTTCCAGGACTTACTCTTTAGAACTTTACAACCAACTGGTTTGTTCTTCCCTGTGGAAGACTACCTCTAACACTACCTGTTTTTGTTATTTACCTATAGTTTTCTATGTAGACGTGAAGCCTACTGACCTTTTCCAACCAATTTGCTGTGTTCATTGGTGTGATTGCATTTTAATTTACTCCTTTGTATCTTCAAAATATTTTTATAATTTATTTTATCAATTTAATTATGCATATTTATGTGAGTCTGTTGGAGTATGCAAATGTGTGAACTCATACCAGGGGAGATGTAAAAGGTTGTTAGAAGCCATGGAGAAGGAGTTGCAAAAGGTTATGGGCTGCTCAACATAGGTGCTGGGAACTAAACTCCAGTCTTTTTGAAAAACAGCACTGCATCATCTCTCCAGACCCCAATTCTAAATATCTTAAAAGAAACATTTAAACTAAAGGTAGCTGAAATAAAACCAGAATTGTGTGTGTTTCTATTTCAGAGAATATGAATGATTTTTACCATATCTCTTTACCTGGACATGTTGGGCTGTTGATTTATTTTTAGCATCAAGGGTTTTTCTCTCAGGATAGTCCTTTGAATTGCTTTATGTTGTTTGAGTCCAGGGGCTCTAAAGGAAAAAAAAATTGATAGAATGAATACAACCTCCTCCAAACACAATATAAAGAGGATTTATTAGACTGGCTTACAATGTTCAGTCAATCCCACAATTATTATCTACCAACAGAAGGTCCAAGAATCCAAGAGTTGTTCAGTCCATGTGGCTGGATGTATCAGCTAGTATTCAATACATGACAAAATTCTGAAGTGTTAGACTTTCATGCTTGTGAAAAAAAAATGGACTTTCCAGAGAAACCAAGAACCATCAGTCAAAGAAAGCAAGTTTCTCTCTTCCACATCCTGAACTTGTGGCCCAGATTGAAGGTGGTCCCTCCCACCTCAAAAGGTCTGAATAAAATGTGTACTTTTGTTTCTGTTTCTCAGATCTTGTTTGAAGAGAGTGAGAGCAATTTGGCTCCAAACTTTACTGTAATATAAAGGCTCAGACATGATTTTTTGAATGTTTATATACTATACAGGAAGAAGACACATTTTCATTTTGGATCCTGAGAGTTATGTTATCCTTAACTCCCCCCCCCAAAGAAAAAGAAAACTAATCAATTGCAAGGTAAATCCACCAGAGAATAAACGCGGACACGCCCAAGCCAAAGAGAAAGTCTATATTGCTGGTTGGCGGCTGGATGGTAAACTTGGCCCATGCCTGCAGTCCTCTAGCTGTTCTTTGTATTTTATTCACAAAACCCACACCCTGGTTGGCACACTTCCGTTAGTAAGAAGCAAAACTACAGAAGCAAAGAAAAAAAAACGGTTAATATATTTAGGAACTTTTCTGGATCCTAAAACTATGGGCTAAGACTTTGACAAAATGGTCCTCTGTTTCTGTTTTGTCAGGTGATGGGACCTACATGCTGGGATATAAAGTCAGAATGATGCCTGTAAAAATATCAGTTGTGCTAAGGTCTGGAACTTATTACAATATAGCTAATCTGCTTATTGATTTCAAACTTTTATATGCATGCCATATTTGCAAAGATGGTTGATATTTCATAGATGGCCTGATAAGAACCTTTTTAAGATATTTTCATAGCAAAGATTCACTTTGGCCCTCTTCATTTAGATTTTTCTCTCTTTGTATATAATATTCTCTCTTTTTTCTTTCTTCAATCTATGCACCATCTACCATTTATCTGTATATATTAATGTATCTACCAGATAAATTATTATACCATTTTTGTGAGTCTAGTTTTTTTCTTAAAAAGAATAGCTAAATGATTTCTGCAAAGAATAGTGTGGCCCCTCAATTTCACTACACTATTTTCCTATTATTATATATGACTGATTGTGTTGATATTTCCTTTATCTAGTTGGTCACAGATCCATCCAACTGATATCCCATGTCTTACATTAATTCCTTCCATATTTTCAGAAGCTCTCAACTCTGCAGAGTTGCAGAATGATTCATATTTTCGTTAGCACTCCATGTTTCAAAGGAAAACTTCTGCAAAAGCAATTTATTTGATTAATTTATAGTCTAGTGTAATCATTAGTATTTTCAGTATGTGGCAAAGTAACAACCCCATCATAAATCATGGCCTTTTATACTTTTCTTACTTTTAAAACAGAGAATTTTTGATTTTATTGTAGGACTTTCGTAGCAGCAGAGACCAAGTTGTTGTTCTAAAGAGAGTGCAGTGTCTCCCCTTGGAACCTCCATGGGTTTCTCAAGCTCCTAAGAGCTGCTCTGTTGTTTCAAGGCTGCCAACAGCAGCTGCCATCCTGAATCAGCTCAGTGACATGCATTTCTATCTTTCCATAGTCTATAACATAGAATGATATAATGGCGGCAATTATTCTGAAATACTCTTGTGTAAATCTTCAACACTGAAATCTTCATTGTGTAGTTAGCCTTGTAATATAACAATAATAAGTTTTACTTTTTATTTTGTTACTGTTCATCAGATATTATTTCATATCCTTCATCTTTTAACGTAATTATTAATTCAGCACCACACTTCTAGCTTCTTTTGGAGACTAAGCTGCACTCAGATTCAAATCCTTATTTTGATGTGGCTCACATTATCTCACAGGTAAGCTAGCATGTTTCAAGAAGTCATATGAAGAAGTGAGGACAAAAGAAAAGTTAGGAGTTAAGCAAGTAATGAAGAAGTGTATGAAAAATGTGTTAAAAGTTCATTAACATCAAGAAACTACAAATCAAAACCAATGAAGGACTGGCCATAACACTTCAGTGATAGTCTTTTCCTGTATTACATGAGGTTCTAGGTCATTCAAAGCACATAGTGTAGCGGTTCCAGTGACAAAGCAAAGAAAAAGTAACATTGGCACACTTGAAAACTGTGTTCAATTGTCACATTAAAGTTTAATTTTCTAAGCAGGGAGGTGGTGGCGCAGACCTTTAATCCTAGCACTCCAGAGGCAGAGGCAGGCACGTAATGTGAGTTCGAGGCCAGTATGTTCTACAAGAACTATTTTCAGGAGAGGCTGCAAAACTACAGAGAAAGCCTGTCTCGATAAAAATAATAAATAAATAAATAAATAAACAAATAAATAAATAAAGTTTACTCTTTGCTCTTATAGTGTGTAACATATGCAATTACTAAATTAGTAATTCAATACATTATTTCTCTATTAGTGGATAGATTCTTCAAGATGAAAACTATGTTAAAATAAAGAGATGAGGGCACCACACAGTAAGCATGGGGCAAAATATTGGTTTAGTGTTGAGGAAAATTATTTTAAGGTGTATTGCAATCATTTATGTTGCATTTGTTCAACTTTGCGAGGCTGTGATTCTTTGCCTGAATCACCTGATGATCTAATAAAGAGCAGAATGGCCAACTGCAAAGCAGGAGCAAGGATAGGCGAGGTTGGCAGGGAGAGCATATAAATAGGAGAAATAAGTAAAAGGAGTGAGAAAGAGAACAAGGAGAGGAGGACATCAGGGGCCAGCCACCCAGCTACAACACAAGTCATGGAGAAAGAAGTAAAGAAAGGTATATAGAAATAGAGAAAGACAAAAGCCACGAGGCAGAAGGCCGTCAGGATAATTTTTAAAACGCTGGCAAGAAACAAGCCAAGAAAAGGCCAGGCATGTATAAATAATAATAAACCTCTGTGTGTGACTTATTTGGGACCCGGGTACCCCCTCGAAGAAAAAAAAAAGAGTAAAACATCACACAACAGTTCAGAAAGGACTACACTGCAGAAGGGCACAGACGTGCGTGTGTGTGTTTGTGTGTGTGTGTCTGTGCTGCACATGTTTTTATGTGTGATACATGCATATACC
>LOEQ01001098.1:406287-434795 GCA_001685075.1 Bramus lutescens | reverse complement strand
CCTTCATCTGGCAATGGATGGAGATAGAGATAGAGACCCACATTGGAGCACTGGCCTGAGCTACCAAGGTCCAAATTATTGTGGGCAAAGTACACATGAATGAACTGATATATTTTCAAAAATTAATGGCCCCTAAAAATGACATGTTTTCAGAATAGTGTTTGGTTTATATGAAAATTTATCAGTTAGTAAAATACACGAGTTTTTCTGTAAGATGGGTAGAATACTATTGTGGTCCATTTCTTAACTTTAGGGCAGTAACACTGCCTGCGAATCAAACTGTGATAGTCATAAAGCTCAGACACATATTCTTCTACAGAACATATGATGACATTCCAGGAGGTTTTCAGCACCCAAATTTATGGACTTACTGAAAATGGTTGCACATCTGATTCTAATGCAACAAAGATAATCTGCTTGTTTTTTTTCAAGGACAGGTACTTTCTCCAAATGTTTCAAGTTGTCTTAATCTGCTGAGGGTTGGCATTAGCTTTAAGACATTCTCAGCTTGATATACTTTATTACTGTGTTTTTAGGTTGTCATTCAAGTAGGTCAGAGAATTGCTCCTCTCTTGAGTCAAGCGAGTGGTTTGACATTATGAAGCTCTCGTAATGTAATTGGGACCAGACAAGTACTGAGTCAGCCCTAGTGGCTGACAGCAAGTCCCAGAGCACTGCTCCACGAGAGCCTGCGTGGCTGTCCATCTGTTGTGATTATACTGACAGATGCATCCTCTCCACTGAAGAAGCACACCTGAGAAGTCAGTCTGAAATGGGCCAGCTGCAGCAGGTTTCCTCTGCAAAGGCTTCAGAGAATCCCTGATTATCCACGCACAGCTTTTTCCTCCTCCTCAGCTGTTAGGGACATTTTCAGGCACTGCTGTATATCCTAATACCTTGGGGACGTTCTCTAAGACTGAATAGTGTGGCATTGTTCATCTGAAAGATCTGAACACTTTTCCCCCACTTTGTTGCCATTCAGAAGTAAGCAAAATGTTCACATTAACATAACTAAGAGTCATACAATATTTTTAATGCTGAATACTAATACCTCATTGCATCAGGTTTCTTAAAACTATTTTCTTAAGGTGTTTGGTTAGATAATATCAGGAACTCTCCCAGAATGTCAGAGTTTGTCTCTCAGCACCCATCTAAGGTAGCTTACAACCCCTCATTGCTCCAGGAGATCTGATTCATTTTCTGGTCACCAAGGTGCTATCACTTATAACTTTCAGAATGTATTTGGAGTTCAGCAGCAATTGACTGATAATATATTTATTTTTTAAATAATTTTCAGTGGACTTTCAGCAAAATACATAGGGACTTTTCACAAGATAACTAAATACTATCATTCTAACATGTACATTGTAAACATACACTATAATGTATTTTGCTAAGCCAATTTCTACTACAATTTAGTTGAGCAGTAAAATTAATTGGAGTATTCATTCCATATTCCCTGTGAAATCATCCTTCCATGGTTTCTAGTTTTACACCATAACAAACTGAATTGAGGCATCTAAGTATTCTGAAATTTCATCCCAATGAGCAATACCTTTTCATTAATTAACTTTTCTTCTGATTTTTGTTTAAAGTATTGTTTTTACCACTTACAGTTTAGAAATACCATCAATAAAGCTTACTTTGGAAACATTCCTTTAATTGTGTCTCATTCTTCCTTGCTGCATTCACTTGTTTTGTTTTTCCAGAATTACTGACTCTATAATGCACTTCTCCATTCTTCCTTTTCAAGTAATTAATATTTCTTTATGCAATCACACTAGTGAAAGACAATCTATTGAAAAAGACTAGTAAACTAAACTTCAAAGGACAGTAAAAATGACTGAGTGGTAAAACATTTGTTGGCAGCTATGATTATCTGAGCTCTATTCCTAGGACCCACAAGGTGATAGGGGAAAACCAATGCCTACAGATTTTCCTATAACCTCTGAAGCAGAGCCAAGGTATGTTTTGTCTTCCCAACCCTCCACGGATACAGAAATCCAAAGAGACACAAGCGCACACATGAACACACACATACAAATAAATAAATACATTATACTTACTAAAATAAACAAAACAATAAATTTCCATGAAAATATTGTTGAAGCATTAGTGTAGAATCAATTTGCTAGTCAAAACTGACACATATCATATACATATTAAAAGGTGATTTCTGTTGGTATTAAGTGTTAGATGCAGTGGAACAATGACCTGAACACTCAGGGAAGAGATCAACAACTGAAAGTATCTCCTCTTTAATAGTTTGTTTCTCACAAAAATTACTGACTAACTGACTGTTTTGAAACAGCCAGGACATTTGGATTCAAAGATATTATTTTCAGGGGCAACACATCTCACTTTATATTTGTTTATGATCACATGCAAAAAACTCAAGTGTGTGTTTTGTGTATGTGTATGTGTGTTTGTGTATGAGAGAGAGGGAGAGAGAGAGAGAGAGAGAGAGAGAGAGGTGTACCACTAACTTTACATATATAAGCTTAATATGAGACATTTGATTCTTATTTGTTAAACATAAAATGCAAAAATGTAGTACATATATTTAAACATTAAATTTTATATTTTCCAAAATCTGAATTCTAAAGATATATTCAATAATAGAAACATTAAAAATATAGATTTTTCCAGGAAAATAAAACAGATGTTTACTCTCAAACTTAATATCTGAAATTTTAAAGTTCTTAAAAAATAAGATACTTCAAAACAAAATTATTGTGCATAAAGATACCAATTCACTTCGTTAAAATTACTCTATGAAATTGCTGATAAACCCTGCAGATCCCATCTCATTTTGAAAGAGTGAGGCTACAGGTATTTAGCTCCTAACATAAGGGCTATTAGGAGACTCATACTGTGGCTGTATTTTGTGTACATGGTTGGGATAGATATTTTTCAAGTATCCCTGCAAATAAATACATACTTCACAACCGTAAGAACAGAATTAGAGTTTCACTTCATGAAAGCCTCAGCATTAGCAGGTTTTTCTTTTACTTTTCGGTTTGTTTGCTATTTCACTTCAAGTATTCCTAAGTAGATTTTTGAGAAAACTACTCCTGTCTCCAAGACTATGTGCATAAACCTTTCGCAAGCAATTTCTTGGTCCCAAGAGTTATCTGGATTCACTGAAGCCAGAACAGGGTGCTCAAACAGCTTAGTGATTGTGCTGCTATTTTAAAATGGGCCTGGAGTTTGCAAATAGAGATTCTTTAGCACTGCCTGCCTCACTCTAAAATATGCGTGATTTACATACTGGCGGAGTTAGGAAGGTAGATTTAATTCATTTGCAACCTCAAAAAATAATGCAATTTATAATCAGGACCTGGTTGTTCTTTGCATATATTTTAAAATTGAATTAACCATAATTTATGCTGCAGAAGAAGACCATGATTATTCTGTAATATAATAAGTGCTGGAGAAGTGTATCTTTCACTTCATGGGAATGCATCACCTTTGATTGTCAGGCACAGACTAAATGATGGCAACAGATGGGTAACAAGGTAGATCCAAAAGACTTCACAGTACCACTGACAATTTGGCTTGGTATTGCTAATAAAATTGATACAAATCCTGATAACCAAATTGGTAACACTTGTGGGACGTACACTGTATTATCCATGTACCTCACACCATTTTTATTGTACCTTGCAACAGAAATGGGCATTTGAATGTGTTCAAAATAATGCTTGCATTACAAATGGTTAACTCAATTTATTTCCAAGGTCTTTAACACTTAACTAAGCGACAGTGTCTATGTAAAGTTGTACTTTCATGTACAATTAATTAATACACTCTATCTATTCTTTTCTTGATAATTTTTGCTTCAATTTGTTTTGTTTTGTTTTGTGTTTGTACACATGTATGTTCATATCAGGGATCTAAATGAATGTATGTAGTACATGAACAGGTCAAAGGACAGCCTCAGTTTTAGGTCCCCAGCTGCTGTCTACTTTTTTGGTTTTATTGAGATAAGGTCTCTCGTTGCCTTGAAGCTTCTCCAGGTAGGCCACAGGCTATCCAGGGATTTGTTTCATGCTTCTGCCTCACCACTGCTAGGGTGATGTGTGTGTGTGTGTGTGTGTATATGAAATTTAGTTTCAAATAATTTAGATATCAGAACATGGGTGACTACAAAGATAGACAAGTATTGATTTAAACAAATGCACTGTGAAAAAGTGATTTTTCAATCCAGAGGGAAACACAGTGTAACTGTTCCTTACATTTTGGTGCTTTATCTTAAATATCTAGAAAATAATTTTACAGTGTTTGGTATATCATAGTGAATATAAATCACCATACAGTATTATGTGTATCAAAGTGCACAAACGAGAGCAAATGAAATATTCTTAACATAGAAACTGAGACAAATTTAAGTGGATGGATATTATGGGATGGATACCCTTTACATCTACCAATGTGTACTCATATGCTCAAATTTTCCTGATATATATTATTAATATGTGCAGATACCATGTGCCACTGGAAATTTAAAACAAAAGTCTATATTATTTTTAGATGTTTGAAGGGGAGATCAGAGAATATAGTGTTTCAATTTGTTTTTCTCAGTTTATAGAAAGTTTTAGAATGAATTTTAAATTATTAATATCTTAAGGATTTCTCTTGTATGTAAAATTACCTTTCTTTAGACTAGAACAATGTGGAACAAATGTTTTAGTTAAAATATGTATTAAAACCTTAGTTTCTCAGTAGTATGCAATAGTAACAGAAAAAGTACAAAAAATGACTACAAAGGTACAAAACTGATAGCTCCAAATTCAGACATGTTTTATAAGATAAATTTAGTTAATCACCAAAGGCAGTGGTGTAGACAATATAGGAAAACACTTTACTTAAGGAACATACACTATATATAATCAATATTATAGATTAACTTTATTTCAGGAAGCTATGCTACATTTAGAGATCATAGTAAGTACAATAATAATATATTCTCAAATATGCTGACCTTATCTGCCTATCTTTATTGAGTGTAGTTTTCAGTCTTCCCACATATAAAGAATTACATATAATTTTGGAATATGTATCTCTTTTCATAAAATTCCTCATTTGCCTCATTGACCTCTTCTTTACTGCAAATATAGCTGTACTTAGAATGACTCTAACATTTTCTTGTTCGTATAACTGATTTCTTTTTTCTTATTACTTTCCATCCCTATTTAATTTTATATCTTCATTATTTTTACATTCTTCCTAAATAAAACTTCAAATGAAAGTCTTATGAGAATTATGATGTTATGCTACCTACCCAGATACTCTCTGTCATGTATATTATAGCTATGTTCATGCAAGGTGTATTGGGTGAAAATCTATTAGTGAATTTTATGGTCCTTTTTTCCTGTAATGTACTATTGATTTCTAATCACTCTTTGATGTTGCTTTTCATTTCTATTCTTAAAACTTCTGAAAAATATAAACTCAGCAATATAAAAAGAAGTCCATGAGTATGATAGCTATTTCTCAGAAGTAAAACTTTACCTCAGGACTGCTGATATTTTATATGCCCTGAACTGTTACCAACTTGTATGAAAATAAAAAAGAGAGCAGCTGAGAAAACACTATTCTATAGGGGTATTCAGAGTCAGTCAGCCTTTTCCCGTTTCTGCATCATATGCATGAAGGGGTACGCTTCTCAATAACAGTTGACAATAACCATGACTCTCCAGACCCTCAAATTTTAATTGTTCTTCCTCTTCTGAGGCATTTATTTCCACTAACAGAATATGCCAGTCTGACATTCTTCATTGCTTCCAGTCTACCATGTCAATTAAGTTTTGGATATTTTAATAATCACGTAGCAAAAACTCGGACCATGCTGATCAAAACCAAAATAAAACAAAACAGAAACCTGAAGGAGTTGCTATATTTGATACTCATATTGGTATAAGCACCTAGAGAATGGAATGCCATATCACATCTTAAAAATATGTGCCATTGACCAAGATCATAATTTTGTCATTATGTTTTATGTTTTGTTGAAATATCTATAGTAGACTGGTGAGATGTGTCAGCAATTAAGGTCACATACTGTCCTTGCAGAGGACCGGCATTTAGTTCCCAGCACAATCAAGAGGCTCATAACTACCTGTTATTCCAGATCCAGTGCATCCTCTTCTGACCTCTACAGAATCTACACTCATCTGAACATACTTGTATATAGACACCCAAGCACCCACCTTTAAAAAGAATGATCTGTTCAAATGTGAGGTACTCAAAGGTATCCAAATTTAGCATTTTATTTGTATTTCCAATATACTGTTGAGTGGTGATGTGAGATTCCACTTTGTATGCTGTGAATACCATAGGTTAATAAAGAAGCTGCTTTGTGCCTATTACAGTGCAAAACAGGACTAGACACAAATTTCAAGCAGATGGAAGAGGAGAGAGTAGGTGGAGTCAGGGAGAAGCCATATAGCAACCATATGAGACAGACGTTGGATGCCATATGGAACCTTACCAGTGGGCCACAACCACATGGAAATACACAGATTAATAGAAAAATGTTAATTTAAGTTATAAGAGTTAACTAGCAATAAGCTTAGAGTTATTGGCCAAGCAATGCTGCAATTAACTTTAAATGTGATTATTTCGGATCAGGGCAGTTGGCAAATGAACAAGGAGCCTCTGACTGCAGAGTGGAATTATGAAGGTAATACTGTATGAATGGAGATCTCATTTTCACATAATCTGAGCCTTATAATACAATGACTACGAATCTTTCTTGTGGCAACCTGTTATTTATACTTAAGGAGATTTTTTGTTAGTCTTTTTTATTAAGAATTTTAAATACAATCTTTTCTTATTTCACATAACTATTCTAATTCCCTCCCATTCCCTTGCCTCCTTCCACCACACCCTCTCCCCATGCACTCCTCAGAATGGGTAAGGCTTCCCATGGGGAGGCAACAAAGTCTGGAACTTCACTTTGTGTCAAGACCAAGGCCCTGTCCCCTATATCTAGGCTGAGCAAGGTATGCCTCCAAAGAGAATGTGATCCAAGATGCCATGGATAAATCCTAGTCCACTGCCAGTGGCCCCACAGACTGGCCAAGCCCCAACTGTCCCCACATTCCACGGGTCTAGTTTGGTTCTATGTAGGTACCCCTGTTATCAGTGCAGAGTCAGTGAGCTCTCACTAGCTCACATCAGCTGTTTCTGTGGGTATCTCCATCATGGTCTTGACCCTTTTGTTCATATGATCGTTCCTTCCTCTTTCAGTCTGGTCTCTGGTAGCTTAGCCCAGTACTTTCCTGTAGATCTCCATATCTGCTTCCCATCAGTTGCTGATTGAAGGTTCTATGATGACAATTAAGGTGGTCATCAATTTGATTACAGGCGAAGGTCACTTTTGTGTCCTCTCCACTGTTATTTGGAGTCGTGGCTGGGGTCATCCTTGTGGATTCCTGTGAATTTCCCTAGTGTTATGTGTCCTGCTAGCCTTTTTATGACCTCCTCAATCAAAATATCTCTTTTCTTTCAATCCCTCTCTGTCTTTCCCTTTCTTGAGCATTCTGTTCCCTCAGGTTCTCCTCCCTTCCTGTTTCCCCTCCCCCGACAACTTCCCTTCTCCATGCCCCCATACTCCTAATTTTTTAGGAGATCTTGTCTATTTGCCTTTCCTGAGGGGATCCATGTATTTCTCTCTAAGAGTTCTCCTTCTTATCTCACTTCTCTGGATTTATGGACTATAAGTTGTTTAACCTTTGCTTCAGGGCTAATATCCACTTATGAGTGACTACATACCATGTTGGTCTATCTTGGTCTGGGTTACCTCACTCAAGATATTTTTTTTTTCCTAATTACAACTATTTGCGTGCAAAGATGTCTTTTTTTTTACCACTGAATAGTACCCCAATGTTTCATGTACTACATTTTCTATACCCATTGTTTAGTTGAGGGGTACATAGGTTGTTTCTAGGTTCTGGTTATAACGAATAATGCTGCTATGAACACAGTGTGCCTCATTTGGGTATATTCCCAAGAGTGGTATTCCTGGATGTTGAAGTAGATTTATTCCTAATTTTCTGAGAAACCATCACACTGATTTCCAAAGTGACTGTACAATTTTGTACTCCCAGCAACAATAGAGAAGTGTTCATCTTGCTCCGCAGCCCCTCCAGTATAAGATATCTCTGGTGTTTTTGATCATAGCCATTCTGACTGGTGTAAGTTGGTATCTCAGAGTGGTTTTGATTTGCATTTCTCTGATGGCTGAGGACATTGAGCAGTTCCTTAAGTATCCTTCAGTCATTTGCTATTTTTATGCTGAGAATTTTGTTTAGAAATGTATACTATTTTTTGATTGAATTGTTTGGTAGTTTGATGACTGGTTTCTTAAGTTCTTTATATATTTTGGAGATCAGTCCTCTGTCTGATATGGAATTAGGTGAGATCATTTCCCATTCTGTAGGCTGCTATTTTGTCTTAGTGACTAAATTGTTTTAGTGGGCTGGTATTTTGATGGGGATTGCACTGAATGCAGATTGCTTTTGGTAGGACTACCATTTTTACTATTTTGATCCTACCTATCCAATAGCATGGGAGATCTTCCCACTGTCTGAGATCTTCCGCAATTCCTTTAAGACTTAAAGTTCTTGTTATGCAGGTCTTTCCCTTCTTTAGTTAGTGTTACTCCAAGATATTTTATGTTATTTGTGGCATCTGTAAACATGATGTTTCTCTGATTTCTTTATCAGTCCCTTTATTATTTGTATATAGGAAGGTTACTGGGTTGTTTGAGTTGATCTTGTATCCTGCTACATGACTGAAGGTGTTTATTAGTTACATGAGTTCCCTTGTAGAATTTTGGGGGTCACTTATGTATATGATCACATCATGTGTAAATAACAAAAGTTTGACTTCTTCCTTTCCTTTATCCCTTTGATCTCTTTTTTGTTTCCTTATTGCTCTAGCTGGAGCGTCGAGTACTATATTGAATAGATACAGAGAGTGGACAGTCTTGCCTTATTCCTGATTTTACTGAAATTGCTTTGAGGTTCTCTCTATTTAATTTGATGTTCGCTTTTGGCTTGCTGTATATTGCTTTTTATTAGGTCTAGATGTGTTCCTCGTATCCATGATCTTTTTTAAGATCTTTATCAAGAAGGGTGTTCGATTTTGTCAAATGCTTTTTCAGCATCTAATGAGATAATATTTTTTCCTTCAGTTTATTTATATACTGTATTAAAGAAAGCAATTACAAGTGAAACAGCTGGCAAAGTAGCATAAGTGATGTGCACTGTAAATGGCTTAATTTCTTTCATGTTCACTTTCTCTTCAAACATCTACTTTGATTTATTCATTCATTCAATCATTTTTTTATTTTTTGATACATGGTCTCCCTTCATACCCCTGGCTGTCCAGGAGGTCGCTTTCTAGAACAGACTGGCCTCAAAATCACAGAGATGCACCTGTTTCTGTCTTCCAAGTGCTGATATTAAAGGTGTATGCCACCACTGCTCAGCTATCAAAATTCTAGTTACTATAGTTGAAAGTATATTGCTAGGTAGCTTTGAATGAAATAGCTTCATGTGGTGTTATAAAGTTGGTTTATAAGTAAAATATGAAAATTAATTTGAATCAAAATATTCCTGTTGCATATGCTTCATGATATAGAGAACAGTTAGGTCTTTGTTTCATATGATGAACATTCTTAAAGTACATATATGCCTTCACACCTTTAAATAGAGTTTCAGTTTATCTTTTTCATTTGGTTTAACATCTTTCCTTGAGTCTCTGTATTGTAGGTTTTATGTCTTCTAGGCCTATCCACCATGAAATGGCTTCTCAATTCTTATGAACATTTTTTGTACAACACAAATCTACTAATGCATGTGCAGAGTTCTAGAGTGCAAGAGTTGTCTTCCTGACATAATTTTGAATCTATGGACTCAGTGCTTTGTTTTCTGTCTCTTTTCCTCTTTAATTCTTTCTCTTTATGTCTCATATGTATGCTCATAAGTACAGCATATTCAGGGCTGCACTAAATAAATCACAATGCTTCCACACAGTAATGGATCCATCAGTAAATCACGTTCTTCCCATGAATGAAAACCTAAGAATCCTGGAACCTGTGTAGAAAGTTGTATGGCGCGATATATCTATATATCCTGAAACCCATTATCTAGACCAATGAACACAAACTCAGATACATATTCATCTTCCTCTGCTTCCTGAAATAAAGATGTGCCTAATTGTCCAGTTCTCAGTATTGCAGTGACTTATTGAAAGTTCATTCTTCAAAACAGCAGAAAAGGTAGCAAGTTATTAAATAAGCATGTTCAAAATTTTAGTTGTTGCTTTGATTTTTGTTTTGGAATTTAATTTTATTCAGTAATAATGTTTTGGGTCAAATGATAAGATAAAATTTAACCCTGAGAATAAAACTTATTTCCCAGTCACTTTTAGAGATGTAGGAATGTTTTTACACAATTAGAATTGGAAATCAAACTAAAGTTACAGTCCCATAATTTATCTCAAAAGAAATGGTTGTTTTAAAAGTATTTACTTTCTCTGTAATTTTGGGGTCATTATTAAAACACTACAAACAATTACAGAAATATAAAAAATAGTAAAATATGCAAAAATATTGATTTTGGAATAGATTTGCTATGGAGAAACATTTGATGAAATAGAATAAATTCTGAGATATTTGCTGGAAGACTAAAATCCCATAAAAACACTAAATAGTTCCATAATTCTAAATGCTCCTAGGATGCAGGAAGTGATATTATAAGAATATTACTTGCAGTTCCTAAGGTCAACAGTGCATTTTTAAAGAAATCTAAAGTGAAATGGGTTATGAAATGGAAGAATATGCACCAGGGAGGAGAACTAACTTTCATATTATTTACAACCTATGTTTTTCATGTTGAAACAGCAATAATGCTATTAGCATTTGTATCTAGAAGTTGATAGATGAGAATCCTAAATATTTCCCATATGTTACCAATTTTAATTACTTAATATGTGAGTCTTAGCTGTTTATGAAGGCAGAAAAGAACTAAGATAATTACTTACTTGGAGTTAGAAGAATGTTCCAACTAGTGTCTACTAGAGATTTCATGAATGCAAGTCATTGTACAAAGTACATGGTATATAAAATCAATGTTTTATAATATACATTGGCATTGCATATAGATATATATTGCATACTAAGTTGATATTTTTATTTTTAAATATGTTTTATCATTGAAAACAATTTTTAAATTTGAATATACTTTGATCATATTCTTACTTTACCCAAAGTTCTTTCAGATCCTCTGCCCCTCCCCCAACTTTAGATTCTTTCTAAAAAAAAAAAATCCAATACAAACTCCCCAAAACAAGAAAACAAAATAAAAATTATACTCCAAAAGTAAAACAAACAAGCAAAAAAACCCACCAAACTATAACCAAACAAAAACACAAACAAACAAACAAAAATATAAGATGTGGAGTCCATTAAAAGTTGGTCAACTACCCCTGAACTTGAGACCTGTCCTGGAATGATTGATGTACTTGGTGTCAGAATAATGAAGAGAACTGATTTTCCCTCCCAGAGAAGATAAAAGTGACAGTTCATATATTAAACTTTACCCTAGAGGCTAGGTTTTCATTCATTCATTCATTCATTCTTTTAAAAACATAACAAACCAAAACCTATCACACTGAAATTGGAAAAGAGAGCCCAAGAGAAGGCACAAGAATCAGATACCAGTTCTTTTGCATACTCAGGAATCCCATAAAAACACTAAACTGGAAGCCATACTATATATGCAGAGGACCTGGTAGAGTGCCTTGCAAGCCCTTTGCATACCCCTTCAATTTCTGTGAATTCTGTTCCTATTGAGAAAAGAGCCTTGTTTCTTGGTTTCCTCTATCCCTTCTGGCTCCTACTATGTTTCTTTACTTTTTTCCTTTTTTATTGTCAAATTTAAGCAAGATTTTATTAAATATTAAATGCTGACAAAGATGGAATCTGTTCAGGACCATCACCTGAAATATTTCCAGGTAAGTAGCTACAAGACATATGTTGGCAGAGTTTATATAAGCAAAAGCCAAAGGCCACCATACTTACCCATGAGGATTTGTTGCTAGTTCCCAAGATCTCCAATTTTTAGAATCACAGGAAGTTACTTGGTCCTCAGGTAGGTGTTGTCTTTCAAGAGCTCTAATTCTGAGAATCCCAGGAAGTCATCTGGCAGGTGGGGAAGTAAGCAGGTGGAGCTTATAAGTTAATTTCAGGTCCAACATTCCCTCCTTAAGTTACACTCTTTTCTCTCCTTTTCCATGGGGTTCCCTGAGCCCTGAGGGAAGAAATTTGATGGAAACCACCCATTTAGGGTTAAGTGTGCTGATGTAGGATTCTCCTCTGTATGCTGTGATTACCAGTGACTAATATAGAAACTATAGCAGGGTAAAACAGAGCTAGGCAGGGAAAACTAAACTGAATGCCAGGAGAAAGGACGAATCAGAAGAAGCCATGGAGCCCCACCAAAGACAGATGCCCATTGGAAATTTACCCAGTAAGCCACAGCCATGTGTCATTACACAGATTAAGTTTTAAGAGCTAGCCAATGAGAAGCTAGAGCTAATAGTCCAAGTCGTGATTTATTAATACAGTTTGTGTGTGATTATTTCAGAACTGAGCAGTCAGGAACAAACAGCGGCCTCATACAACATTGTGCCAATGTTTATGGCTCTCTACATTATGTCTGATGTGGTCAGTATATTTGTTCCTATATATTGAAGGAGAACACTTCTCTGATGAATGACTGAATAAGGCACTGGTCTACAAATACAGCAGAATGTCATTAGCAGTCATTCTATCACTGGTTTTCCTTCTTTAGACCAGTAGTATTTAGCTTTACCCTAGGTTCCTGGTTATGTAGTCTCATGTTTTTGCTCATGGAAGCAGTAACAGGTATTGGGTCCATATTATGGATTGGGTTTTAAGTCAAATCAGTAATTGGTTGATTAACCTATAAGGTTTGTGGAGTAATCTTTCTGTACTCTGTGATGATATACTACTCTCATTGGTTAATAGAAAGCTGAGAGGTCAGTAGCCAGACAAGGAGTATAGGCAGGACACCCAGATACAGCTGACTCTGAGAAGAAGGTCAGAGTCTGAGCTAACCACTGAGCAAACAGAATATGTGCAAAATGAGGAAACAAGTCAAGAGATTTGTGAAAAGTTAAGATAGAAATATGAGTTAATTCAATTGTGAGAGTAAGCTGGTAAAATGCTTCAGCTATCAGCCAGGAATGAGCAGCTGTGGGACTGGAAAACTTGTGGCTACATATGGTGATTGAATGTGTGGCCAAAATTTCCACATAAACCATTAAAAAAAAGATTAAAAGAAGGTTCTAAATACACAAGCACAGAGCCAGATACAGCTTCTTAGTATCATAGTCCCACATGAGCCACAGTTCAGAGACATGTCTCCCAATAGCTGCTGGTTAGATGGAACCAGCCACCAACTTGCATGTTTAAAGTGAGGTAGTGTGTTCCTGCAGTCTCTCACATGAGTCTACAGAGTGTCTTCTACCTGCTATAGTCTTCGGGGATCAGAGCTCCACCAGCAAACTGCATGGCAAGGTTAGGGTTTTTGCTCATATAGACAAAAAAGGCTACAGATACATAGTGAAGACAGATTCAGACCAAAAGAGCCTCTACATGAATAAAAATGTGTTTGAAAAATATATATCTATTTGAGAAAGAGAAGGAATATATACAGTCTTGAATTAAAAAATAGTTTTAAAATAAAGTCATTAAAAAGAAACAGAGTAATAAACATAAAATAAGCAACATAAAGATGGGAAAGGCATAGAGAGTCTGGATCCTGTGTGTTATTGTGTTTTCTGAGTTTTTTTTACTGCTCAGAGACAGTGGATAATGAAGGATACTAGATTAAACCAACTTATATATTTTAAAAATATATTGACAACAAAATTTAATTCAAAGGGTTTATTGCTTTGGGGTGAGGTTATGCTTTTATTTCTACAGGAAATGAGGGGCTGTGTTTTTATTCTGGGTTAAACAAAATCAGAATTGTTCAAGAAATAGTCCCAGAAAATCCTGACTATAAACCAAAAGAATTAAACCAAAAAGAACTGCAAAATATGTAATGTATATTTTACCAGTTCAAAGATAAAACAAAAAATCATGTTTGTTTGACTTGTGTACAATACACAAAATATACTTACATTAATACAGATATGTTTTTTATCTTTTTTTGCATTTTCAGAGCAAGGATGCCAGACTCCAATGTAAATGAATGGCTCTGGTAATCCAGCATTTCAAAATTCCTCTGTTACAGGCTCCTCAAAATTTTACATCCAGAACAGCTTCAGAATCTTGGCTGAGATGATACCGCCTCAAAGAATATATCAGTCAAAATTTGACCATAATCCTAAATTTTTCTCAGGATCCCACAAAGATGGCAGCAGCCCAGACAACAGGAAAGTATCCATAAAAAACAATGGCCATATTCCCAAAAGATGGATCATAGATTTTTTTTTCTTTGTTAAGAGGGGTTAGCTACAAGTTCTTATTAGTAATGGTCTAGAAAAAAAGCTAAAAAAAAGTTATTAGACTCAGATCTTGTTTTAAAAAGAAAATGAGGGGTAGAGAAATGATAGGGTAAAGGTGTGTTTTATTGAATCTACTTAACAAAAAAAATAATTAAACTTACATATTTTACAATTATGAGGGTTTTGGTTTATTCATACAAGTTTAAAGTCAATTTTGTTTCATTGTATGTATATTTTTATTTTTGTTCGAGATATTGTGTTTATGCAACTCATTTAGAGTTCAGAAGTCAAAGAGAGGTGGATCTCTGAGAGTTTGAACCCAACCTGGTCTCTAAGAGCTAGTTCCGGGACAGACACCAAAGCTACATAGAGAACCCCCATCTCAAAGAGAGAGAGAGAGAGAGAGAGAGAGAGAGAGAGAGAAGAGAGAGAATGCATAATTAATAAATACAGATTAATAGTCATTTATAATACTCAAACATATATGCAGGTCTTCAAACACTTCAGAGATCTAAAAATAGAGCAATTAAGATGCTTTAATAACACAAGTTTTATTTTTTAAGTAGTGCAATATGTTTGTTCCTGGCAGCACCAATCTTCTTCAATGAATAGCATTGAAGAAACACTATAGGAGTTTGATTTATTTATGGAAAAAAGCTATATATGTTGCAAGGAAACTTTCCTTGCCTCAATTGCTTACAATATATTATCCAAATTGGACCAACAAGATGCACAAAAGATACCTGCTGAACTTTGGCAAAACAAGGTAATATAGTCCTTCAGAAATCCTTGGTTCTCAGGAATGTCTTTTAAATATAGTTCAGAGTTGGATGCCATAACATTGCAAAAGAACCTAGGTTAACTCTCCAGGCAGCCCAATGTCTTCCTCATTAGGTAACATTTCATGTTATTATGTTGCTAACTATGACTAAATAGTCAAGGTTAAATGTATTTCTTAGTTTTGTTAAAAGTTAATATAAATATAAAACTTTATACTCATAAAAATAAAATAAATAATGGAGTATTTTCTCTAAATTTGCCAAATACAAATAGACTGGATATTGTAACTGTAATTCTTAAATAATAACTGTTCTGTTGTATACATATAAATTTTACTGTGTTAAAAACCTTACTTTTTAATTAGAAAAAAAGGAGGAAAAGTTTTGGAAAAAATCATTCTCTACACTGTGAATATGTACTACTCTTATTGGATAATAAAAAACTGACAAGCTGGTAGCAAGACAAGAACTATAGGTAGGACATCCAGACACAGACAACTATGGTTAAAGGAAAGATAGAATTGGAGAGATGCCAGTCAGCCAGCTCCTGAGAAAACAGGACATGTAAAAATAAGGGAACAAGCCATGTGTCATGTGGCAAAACATGGATTAATACAAGTAGGATAATTTAAATATAAGAGCTAGCTAGTAGTAAGCCTGAGCTATTGGCTGAGCATTTTTAAGTAATATAAGCCTCAGTGTAGTGATTTCGAAGTGGCTGCTCTTTTTACCATTCTTTCTTCTCCCAATTGTCCATCTTTCTGCTTATATCTGATATATACCACATTAGTCTCACTGGTCCTCCTCTCCTCTCTTAAAATATATTAAATATATGTGTACACATATATACATACAAATACACAGTGATAAAAGAACACACATATGAATTGAAATCTAGACTCTGTATGTTTTAGTAAACATGTGGCCGGTTTTTCTATGTTTGGCTTGTTTAGCTTTACACAATGGTCTCCTGTTCTATCTCCTTCCTTGAAAATATGAATTCACTTTTCTTCATAAAATGATAAAGTTTCATTATGTGTATATAACACTCATTCTTTATCTAATCAGCTATTCACATATGTCATGAAATTTTGGGCATTTTAAATAATGCAACAATTACTAAGGAGTGAAAGCATCACTGTACTTTGTTAGACTGGAATCCTTTTGACATTGTCTTATATACTGTTCTATTACTGTGAAGGGATAAGGCAACCTATACAAACAAAACTAATTATAAAAAGTTGAGTGTTGAAATTAAAGAAAAACTCATGTAAATACTTCTCATTTCCTTCTAAATATAATCAATCTCCCTTTCCTCCTTGGTACCATTATAGATGTTAATAGCATCATTTCATGACAGTCATCAATACCTTAGTCAGACACATTACTTCAAACAGCAAATGTGTATTCAGTGTCTCTCTGAGATAGGACTGAAACTTTTAAGTGGTGTAATACATAAGACCAAATATTCTATTTTCAGTTTGTACTTAGGCATTTACAGTTCATCTTCCAATGTGAGACTGAAATTATATAGAGATATCACATCTGCATTATGATTTTTTAAAATTTCTTTTTTGGCATAGTGATGGCTCAGTGGTTAAGAGTGCTTGTTATTCCTGAAGAAGACTAGAGTTCAGTTTCCAGAACCCACATGCTGTAGTGCACTGATCTTCATGAGCAACTGGAATGAATGTGGTGCATAGATATACATGAAAGAAAAACACCTACTACATAAAATTATTTTTTAGAATCCCTTATTACAATGAAAACTTCTAGTTATGCTTCAGAGCTATAATTTAAAGACTCAGAAAGCTTCCCTGTACTACATAGTGAGTTGGCTCAGCTGGCTGAGCATGCATTTCCCATGAGCCAGACAAGATCTGCAGGTGTGGCATTGCCTTGCCTCCTCCAGGAAGTTGTGCATCGCCCCATCTCCTTTGTATTATGTTTGCTGAGCCTGTCATTCAAGTTCACGCACACTGAGAAGAGGAGGTACTGTGTCCCATTTTGCTGGGAAGCAATGTCAATTTGCAGATACGGTTTTCCACAAAGACTGAGGTACAAATGAGTTTTAGAGGTTTAGTCATCTAACAGTGATTGCAAACGCTCTTAAAGTCCTGACCTTGTCATTCAGGAATTTCTTTCATCTGAAATGAGTCAGTAGGTTGCATCCTTCCATCAGCTGAAGCAGGACAGTTACGGTTTCTAATGGCTGAGCTCCCTGTGAACTGATTTTCCTACACAAGCAAATTTCTATCACCTGATGCTTCCTGTGCCTCCTCAGCAGCTTAGGCATCAATTATCTTGAATTTCACTTCCATTCAAAGCAATAATATGTTATTGATGACCAGACATGCAAGGTTGGCATTTAGAAAACCTGCAAGCCAATTGTTTTGTATCTTCCTCCCATTAAACTGATTAGAGAAGATTCAATGTAATATTTGTTAGAGACCAAATCACACAGGACTTTCCAGACTATACAAATTAGGGTTTGACAATAGTTTTATTCAGTGTCAAATGAAAAAAGTGATATGGAAAATGGTGTTTTTATAGTTCCACCAACATTTGAGCAGTGTATCTATTGATTTTTTTTAAGTTGGCTGCCATTTAAAACAGGCAATTAGTTAAAGACAGCGAATAAGCAAATTCTTAAAGTAGTCCTGCTGGTGTTCTGACTAATTTATTTTTTTTAAGCCACAGATTCTAAGTCTCTAGAGAAACAGCTCAGAGAAATTTGCCAGGCCTGAGATGCCTGAAGTTTGAAAGGGGGAAAAAGCTCTCTTCAGATGTCTTTTAAGGCTAATAGCAATCTAATTATAGACAGAGGGAGGTTGCCACTATCAGCTGAAAGCATTTTGTGGATTTTAAAAGCAAATTTAGTTGTAGAAACACAGGTAATGTAACTGTAGCAGCTGTGGTTCTCATAGGATCATTCAGCCAAAACCAATGAATCCCTCAAGGTAACCAAATCTGGAGAGGATAAACATAAACTTGGGGCACCACTGATATATCATCATTTTACAATTTAGTACATAAGTGAATTGATCTTCTTGGGCCAGAAAATATTATTAAGAAATAAAATTATCTTAAAATTCTTAAATGTCAAATTTTTTTACTCTTCCCCCAAAATTTGCATCTGATGGTACTGTCCCCTGTTCAACATTGGTCCAATTTGACAAACTGGGATGCTTAAGAGGCTTGTAAATCATTCCTACCAATACTGATGAAATGGGTTTTTAAATTTTAAATATAAATTCAGGAACACAAATGTTGCTGTACTCAATAGTCTTCTATTTTGAGCCTTGAATACGAGTTTAGGATTGTGTATTAGCATTCTCATATTCACTTCCACTAGTATGGAAATGTTCTTACAAAGTTTAGAAAGCTAATGACTAAATATGTGGTTGTGGTATTCTTACATTACTAGATAAACAAATCACATATATGATATGCAAACATTGATATGGGTAAAATATCCACAATCACAAAATTAAAATTACAGATCTTATAAGAAATTAAAATAAAATGAAAAATGAGCATAAGTTAACTTTGGAATATTTCTCTCCTCTAAAAATGATATAGCAAACTGAAGATCTATTTTATATGTACCAAAAGTGATTTCACAATTATTACATATATTTCTCCTTTTATTTAGGATAGATTCTTTTCTCATATAATATATCCAGATTATATGTTCCTTTCTCTCCAGTACTCCCAATTCCTTCCTACCTCCCCTTTCTCTGGATCCAATCCCTTTTTGTCCATCATTAGAAAATGATGGGTTTATAAGATATAAAAATCAAACATGACAAAATAAAATATAATATGAAGCAAAAACTTTTATATCAAGGTTGAATATAGCAACCCAATAGGAAGAAAGGATTACCACGAACAGGCACAAAAGTCAGAGAACCCCTCATTCTCAAATTCTCCCATGAAAATACTAAGTTAGTAGTCATAATATGTATGCAGAGGATCTGTTGTAGACCCAGGTAGGCTCTGTGCTGACTGCTTAGTCTCTGTGAATTCAAATGAATCCTTTGGGTAAATGCCCAACAGTGTTATAGCTGGGTCTTGAAGAAGATTGATTCTCAATTTTCTGAAGAACTGCCATATTAAAATCCAAAGTAGCTATACAAGTGTGCACGCCCACCAGCAGTGGAGGAGTCTTCTGCTTACTGCACATCCTCACCAGGTTGAGCTGTCACTTGTTCGACTGCTCATGGCTATTCTCCAGGCATAAGATGAAATCTCCAAGTAGTTCTCATCTGTTTCCCTGATTACTAAGGATACGGATTGTTTCTCTAAGTCTTTCTCATCCGCTTTGGGTTCCTCTGTTGAAGATTCTCCATTTAGATCTGTACTTCCTTTTTAATTGGATTATTCAGGGTTTTTATTTGAAAATTATCTTCTTGAGTTCTTTATATATTTTAGAAATTAGCCTTCTGTCAGATGTGAAGTTGGTGAAAATATTTTTCCAATCTGCGGGGTATCTTTTTATTCAATTGATGGTGTTTTTCGTCTTACACAACATTTTCAGTTTCATGAAGACCTGTTTACTAGTTGTTGATCTTAGTGTCTACACTATCAGTGTTCTGTTCAGGAAGTTGTCTCCTATGCCAATGCATTCATTAACTACTTTCTCTTCTACCAGGTTCAGTGTATTGCATTTATGTTGAAGTCTCTGATTCACTTGAACCTGAGGTTTTGCAGGCTGATAAATATTGGCCTATTTGGATTATTGTACATTCAAAAATTCAGTTTGACCAGCTCCATTTGTTAAAGACAGTGTTGAAAGCAGTGTCTTTTCCCAATGTGCATTGCTGGCTTTTTTTAAATAAAAAATCAGTGATGGTTTTTTATGGTAATACTATCAGATTAACAATACAGCTCTGCAGTACAACTTAAAATCATAATGGTGATACTTCCAGTGGCTCTTTTATTGTTCAGAATGGTTTTAGCTGTTCTGGATTCAAGGTCTGTAAAGAATTAAGTTGAAATTTGATGAGGATTACAGTGATTCTGTTGTCTGCTTTGGTAGAATGGGTACTTTTATATGTTGTTGCTACTGTTCTATTAGCATAGAAAAACTCCATCTTCTGCTATCTTCTTTAATTTCTTTCTTTAAAGACTTGAAGTATTTATCATACAAGTCTTTATTTAACTGATTAGAGTTACTGCAAGATAATTTATACTATTTCAGGCTGTTTGTGAAAGTGTTGCTCCCTGATTGCTTTCTTAGTTTGTTTGTCATTTGTATATAGGTCATTGTGATGATTTGAATGAAAATGGCTCCCATAGGCCCATAGGGAGTAGTACTAATATAAGGTATAACTTTATCTGGAATAGGTGTGATCTTATAGGAGGAAGTGTATCTTGGGGGGGGCAGCTTTAAGGTTTCAGAAGCTCAAGCCAGGCCTAATAGTTCACTCTCTATTCCTTTTACCTATTGATCCAGATGTAGAAACCACAGCTACTTCTCTAGCATCATGTCTACCTTCATGATGCCATGCTTCCTGTCAGGAGGATAATGGACTAAACCTCTGAAATGTAAGCCACACCCAACTAAATGTTTTCTTTTATAAGAAAAGATATCATGGTGTGTCTTCATAGAAATAAAATCTTAAGAGAGAAAGCTACTCTCTTTTTTTTAGCTAATCATTGTAGCTAGCAAATTTGCTGAAGGTTTTTATCATCCGTAAGACTTCTATGGTGGAATTTTTAAGGTCACTTATCTATACAATCATAGTATCAACAAATAATGACACTCTGACTTCCTCCTTTCAAATTTATATTTACTTGATTTCCTTCAGTTATTTTATTGCTTTAATACTGAATTGAGTAGAGAGAGTGTATCACATGTTCTTATGTATGATAATAATGAAATTTCTTTGAATTTCTCTTCATTTAATTTGATGTTGGCTATAATTTTGTTGCAGAATGCCTTTATTATATTAGACATGTCCCTTGTCTTTCTAATCTCTCTAAAACTTTTATCATGAATGGTTATTGGATTTTGTCAAATACCTTTTCTTCATCTACTGAGATGAATATGAGATTCTTTACTTTCATATTGTTCATATAGTAGATCACGTATACTGATTTTCATATGTTGAACTGTACCTGACTTTCTTCCCTGTTTTAATATATTTGTTGTTCTATTAGCCTCTTTTACTTTCATAGGCATCTCCTTTAGATTACAACATTTTTCCTATAATTTTGTTGAAAACACGTTGTGTGACTTTGAACAGGGTTCTTCTCCTTTTTCTATTCCTGTTCTTCTTAGGTTTGGTCTCTTCATAGTATGCCAAATTTCATGGCTGTTTTTGTTAGTAATTTTTTTGGATTTAACATTTCCTTTGACATGTATCTATTTCATTTTTGTATCTTTAGCATCAGAAATTCTATCTTCCATCACTTGCATTATGTTGGTGAACCTTCCCTATGTAATTCATGCTCAAATCATAAATTTTTCACTTCCAGAATTTCCTTTTGTTTTCTTTATTTATTCTATTTCTGATTTCAGAATTTGAACAATTTCATTTATTTCTTTAAACTATATGTGTTTTCCTGGATTTCTTTAAAGAATTAATTGATTTACTGTTTAAAACCCTCTATTATATTCATAAAGGCTGCTTTACATTCTTCTTCTTATCATTTAGCTATGCTGGAATAGTCATGGCCTGCTGTTATAGAATAGCTGGATTCTAAAGGATTCACATTGTACTAGCTGTTACTGATTTTGTTTTTACACTGGTTTCTTGTTATCTGAGTTTGGGATGATCATAATTTTTGGTTCTGATTTCTGGATTTTTCTTTGTTACATGGCTGTTTTATTACTTGGTTTCTCTTTCCTCTCTATTTTATTTTATTTTGGAGGGTGAGGAAATTGTGATGCCTGCTTTGCTGTCTTGTTCATGTGATGTATTCACAAAGAATGTCTGCTGGTGTTGGAGATTGGGAGACTGGTTTTCTGGCAGAAGTGATGTGTGGTGTAACAGGAGATGCCTACAGGAGTTGAGGGCTGGGATACAGCAAGAAGTGAACGGTGGAGGTTCAAAGGGAATTGTTTGTGAAATTCACAGGAGATGTGGGCAGGAGGAAGGAAGGATGCAGCTGCTTTTTTGTTGTAGTTCTAGGATAGAGGCTAGAGAGTTAGTTCTTGAAGAAACGACATTAAACTTTCAAAGAAGAGATTCTATTGACTTACCTTCCAAAGTTACATTCTTGGACCTTGGCGAAGCATGCGATGGAGACATGGAGTGAGGGAAATAGATTCTTCATGACTTTTTTAAAATTCATTTTTCATACCAATCACATTTCTCCCTCCACCCCCCGGCATCTCCCTCCAATTCATCCTCTATCCACTCCTCAGAAATGATAAGGCCACTTTTTACATTGTTAAGAATTTATCCAAGTTCCGGGTGAAAGATAATTAAAATCAAATATCAGCACAAACCAAAGAACTTTTAAATGAATATACAAGGGAAGATAGCGTTTTATTACTGGATGGATATTACCACTGAAATGTGATGTTCATCATAGGTAATCTGCTCAGTATGCAAATTAAAAGCAGTTATCCCTCCTTAAAGTCTATCAGGTGTCACATATACACAAGCATTTTTCTCAAGATGAGCAATAACTGCTTCATAAGTAAGAGTAAATAATCCCATTTCGTTCATCCAAAATCCACCTTGCAGTTAGAGTGACCATTCATATTAGCAAATTGACTTCAGTTGAAATGAAACTAAAACCTCACATCTTAAAGACAAATGGTAGTTTTGCAGTGTAGAGTGGAATGCCCAGTAGAACTACACTCCTACAATTTACAGTATCTAGGAGATAGGACACAGTGTCTTACATAAAGGTGACTTTTCACACATTTGTGGCAGACTTTTTTGGTCCTAAGTAAAGTTTGGAAAACTCCTTTTTACCATTTAAAAATATTTGCATGATTTACATAGAAAGAAAGATCTTAGAGTTCTTCTGCAGTAAGTGATCTAAGAAAAAGGAGATTATTCTTTCCTTATGTCCAATGAGAAGAACACCTCTGATTTTAATTTTAATCTATATTTACAAGTCAAAGTGTCTGTATTGCTTAAAAATACTAATGACTAATTCTATGATATAAACTCATCATTTGTGACCCAGGAAGGGAAACAGGAGATTAGAGAGATGGTGTTTGGTGCAATTCTGCTCTTTCACAAGAGGTGTGTATGCCCTTCTAACAAGAGACAATGGTAGTATGGGTATAATGTGCCATTCACTCCTAGTTCACAGAATTTCTCCTTAATAAATTAAATTCTGATCACCAATATTCACAGTCACAGAATTGTAATATTCTGTGATACACAATTTTGTATCACAGAACTGATTACAGAATAGATACTGATGTAGGAGGGTCATCTGTCTATGTGTTACTTTCATTGGTTAATAANGAATACAATTTGTGTGTTGTTATTTCGGGGTATAAGCTAGCTGTGCGGGAGCTGGGCCAGATGAAAAAACAGGCCTGCTCCCCTTTCACTACAAGATACAGAGATTGAAGTCAAGTTCTTGGTCCAGAAACCAAATAAAAGAAGGCTTTTGTTGGTTAAAAACAAAGTCCTTGGCCATAAATGGCAAAAAGTAGTGTGAAGTTCTATTGTGTGGACATGACAGGGCTGTTAAACATGTGAGCGTACAGAAATTGTAGGTCACCTGAGCAACAGACATGCAAAATTAGGACTGTTAAAAATTTCAGCATTGATGGAGGAGGGGCTACTAAGATCCCATCCCTAGCTGAGGGACTATTCGTAGCCGATGGCTACTGGAGGAGGCAGAGGAAATGTTCTTTGACAAGTGGCCATTGGCAGGCAGCCTGTGCCCTTATGGATGAGACCCACAGAGACATAGGTTCAACTCTATTCAGTGGGCTAAAAATATGGGGGATGACATGAAGATGAAATGGAAATATATTGGGGAACAAAAGAAATTAGATGGAGGCATCAGGGAAGGTATGATTCAGATTCATTGTGTACATTTGTGAATTCTTTCAAAGGAGCAAAGCAAAAGCAAACATTCAAACTATTTTATTATGGAAAGTCATTTGGTTCCTAAAAAGCAAAAAAGAAAATATTAAATAGGTAAACAATCAGTAATTGCACTGAATGTAAATTGAATGTGTTCCAACCAGAAAACACAGGACAAATGAGTACATTTAAATAACAAGAAGTAGAAGATGCAGCTATGTGGTAGAGAATTGTTTTTCCTGCAAGGACAAGAATGAATTATAAGTGATAGTAGAAAAATATTTCTTGGAAGTGAAAAACGAAAGAGAGCAGGAGCTGCTGTAATTACTTCAGTGGAATAGGTCTCATATTGAAAGCCATGAACATGACAAAGACTTTCATTATATAGTAATGAAAGCATGGATATAATGCGTTGATGACAATTGTAAATTGTATTTATGCAAGTACTCAATATTTGAGCATGTGGGGGGTATGACACAATTGTTCACAGATGTAGAGGCAGACAGAAACTGCAATGAAATCATGACAGGGGAAATTCAAATGCTACAGCCTCAACAATTGGCAGAGTAGCCAGAAAGAAAATATAGCTAAAGAAAACTTTCAGTGCTCTCTGCATATCCAGTTTCTTCAACTATGAGTCACAATGTCTTTGGAAGGTCACGTGGCTGCATGCGCGGTATGGAATATAGTTGACTACAGTAAAAGGTTCTGAAGTACACCAAGGGCAAGCATGAATTCAAACGCAAATAGTTGAGGAATCTGTGACTTTGGGCAGTGCTCACCTCTTCTGAAGCACCCTGTCCACTGCAGCATTTCTTCTGAACACATTGCAATGCGCATGTCATCACATCATAAATGAGCATGAACAAAGCCGAAAGCACCTCCGCTCAGATGTGTGTGCTATAAACTGTGGCTTTCTTTCACTGTACAGAGAAAGTGTTTTGATCTTATAGAGCTATAATGGTTTTGTAATGGAAAACAAAGGGTTTGTTTGTTTATACTTTCCTATGATAGTTCACCATATAAGAACGTGTTATAATGTTTAATTTTGAATATTAAATTTTGGATTGGCTGACTTGAGTTTCAGGGAAAAAAATAAATGTTTTAGATAGGAATGAGGACAGAATTTCCAACAATTTCTGAATGGACTTTCACTATACTTTTGTCATTTTGCACTCTATATTTATTGTAGAAGTATTCTCAATATTGATAATTTTGAAGCCAAAATACTGATCAACTCTGAGAAAGATTGAAAATACTCAACATCTTTCAATATATAATATTCAGAAATACTTAATTTCTCCCTATAAATTTATAAATACATCAAGTTTATTAATATGTAAATTCACTTTCATTGCTAAAAATGCTAAAATATACACATTCTTATCTCAAATTATTTAGAAATAAGTTTCTTTTAAATAAATATTTGATTAACAATATCTATTTAGTATACTTCCTTAACTGATAATATGTAAATTCCTAAGTCAAAAGTGGTCATAATGGAAGAAGTTGAAAAGCCTTGCTCTAAAATAAAGTACTTAACAAATATTTACAGTATTCCCAGTTTCAATGACATACTTTCTTTGAACTGCACAGAAAATACACTTAAGATAGATCATATATAAGGTCACAAAACAAATCTTACTAGATTTATGAAGATTAAAATTAACAAGCATATTTCTAACTATTGCATCATAAAAGTATAAATAAATAATAAGAATAATTTTGAAAATTTTGCATTTTGATGCAAAATTAAGAAAGCCAGGGTTAAAGAAAAAGATACATTGGAAATTAAAAAATATAGATTAGGAGTTTTAAAAGTGAAGCACAACATACCAAAGCCCATGCAGACGGACAGATGCAGATATAACAGGCAGTATAGTATACAGCATTCATTGGCCACATGGAAGAAACAGATATAAAGCAGGACAATGAAGTTCAAAGAGCTAAAATAAGAACGTATTTAACCAGCATTCAAGAGAACAAAATAAATCATAATGAAAAGACTTGGAACAAGTGAAATGGGAATTGCAAATACTGTAGAAATGATAAAAAATAATAGTTGCTAATTTGGAAAGATAAATGAAATCAACAAGCCTTGAAAAGAAGAGAGACAATGCAAATTGAATCAAAATAAAGTGCAAATATTATAACTTGTAGAGTACTATAAATAAATAAAACTCTATATAATTCTTCTTCAAAAATGAATAAATTAGAGAAAAGAAAAAATTTCTCAAAATATACATTACCTAATATACAGAATCTACATGCATATTTATCAACAGACAATGGATAACGAAAACAGCATATATGCCCATTAGAATTATAGACCTCTTTGAAAGATGAGGAAATCTATTATTTGAGATAAGACATCAACTTGGAAGATATCATACTACACTAAATAACTCACATATTATAAACTAAGAAGAACGTCTTTCCATCCACTAGTCAAGAACAAAATTCACAGGTCTCAATAATACAACTTCTCCACTAGATTTTGCCAACAGCTACACTAACTTAGGAGAGAATTTTGGTACTCCTATGGAATAGAAAAAAAAAAAGAAGTAATGGAAATTTCCCAAAGCAGAATAAAATCTATTTGCACCTCTAAAAACCCACATGTGTAATGTGAGTTAATTGGCTAATCTTCCCAATAATAAAAGTTACACACTTTGCCTACATAGTTGTTTCCCATCAAGAGTCATGATTATAAGCAATTAGAGTCTATCAGGCTGACCGTAGGCCCTTATATTTTAGCCAGCTTGAAATTATACAATCATCTGGAAAGTATACCTAAACTCTTACTGAAATTTTCTTATTTTTTATTTTAAATATTTAAGGCTACAAAAGATAAATCAGAAGATAAGAAAATAAAATGTTGATCACTTCAGAGCTATAGACTAGATGAATTCCAAAGTTGGTGTGTGGATGGCAAAACACTTGATTGGATAATTCCCAGGGATGTAATTAAAAAATAAATAAATGAAAGTAAGCTATTGAAAGATTTAGCTGTGATTTCTCTCCTATTATAACTGGTCTCCTCCGTTGTAAATGTAGCACACTGATCTACTTCGGAGTGATACAATAGCCATTAACTCTTCCCCTTTTGTTACCCTCAAGAAGGGACATTTGCAACATCTGTGTATCACTCAGAGTAGTCAGAAAGGTTGAAAAGACCTCAGAGCAATTGGGTGAGCTTCACTGATTAGAACTGTCACACTACATTTCTCTCTTGAGTGTTATGTGATGTTTGACAGNAACCCTACTGCTAAAACAACACTCCAATGCTTGTAAAAAAAAAAGAAAACATATGAGAAGATGCACTCAATTAAAACTACAGTAATTGTTCTTTTCAGCACAAACAGATGTTCGAAAAGTATTCCAGAGAGACAGACAGTATTACAAAGAGACACCTACGAGTGAAATGTAAGAATAGGTGAGCTAGGCAAGGAGGGAGCAACTGAAGAATATCAGAAAAAATAAACAAAGGGATGAAAAAGAATAGGGAGAGAAAGAGGAAGGATCAAAGCAAAGAGGGAAGGAAATGGAAAGACTAAAACAGGTAATGGCAAGGCTAGAAGGTCTGGATTGTAAAATTGGAAACTCTACGAGAAGGTTAACTTAAATTTATTCAAAGTCTTGCAATAAAGACCATTTCAATTCATATTTCAGCCATGTAACTCTTCAGTATACAAAATACTGTTGTAGTGTTCAGCAAGTACAATTGGAGTTTTCAGATCTCGCTGTTCTGCCCCTTACGAAAGTGAAAGAGACGGTGTCATAATGTAGGCTATTTTCAGATTAGTCGAAAGTGCAAAAACAATTTTAATTATACACACATACAGAGAGAGAGAGAGAGAGGGAGAGAGAGAGAGAAGGAGGGAGGGGAGTGAGGTGTGAATTTTCTGGATGTATCACACACGGAGGCAAAATGAAATTATGACAAATACACACACAGACACACACAGACAGATAGATATATAGGTAGATAGATAGATGCATAGTTAGTTACATAGATAGATGGATGGATAGACAGACAAGCGGACAGATAGATGATAGGCACATAGATAAACAGACAGATGATAGGCAGGTAGATAGATAGATAAATTATGATGATAGATAGATGAGAGAGAGAGAGAGAGAGAGAGAGAGAGAGAGAGAGAGAGAG
>LOEQ01001098.1:381640-393369 GCA_001685075.1 Bramus lutescens | reverse complement strand
GAAGTAGAATCAAAACCCAGATCCATTGTCCTTGGCTTCTCAGTCAGCTCTCCTTGTCAGCCACGTTCAGAGTCTGGATTGATTACATACTCCATCAGTCCCAGTCCAGCTGGCCTTAAAATGATGAGACTACCCCACATCTTCTAGAGGTCAATGATCTCTGTTTAGACAAAAAGTTGGATAAATATCAAGTAGGAGAAACAAAGACAACTAAGAATGAGTGTTGTTTTCTAGAGCATGGGGACATCCTTTCTCATTACTTCCTGGCTTTCATTGTTCTTCTGGATTATGGTCATGAGGCAGACATAGGATGTCATGATGGTACCAATCACCATTCCTGAGGACCCAAGAGTAGTTTGCATGGGTATTCTACATATCTAGAAACTATGAATGGCCAATACTTTGCTTTAGGACTCCAAAAATAAAACATCTGAAACAGATTAAATATGGTCAAACAGGTTATAAAAATCCATGAGTTTTGCAGGAAAGTGGCTCCAAATGACAGAAAAATATCCATTGTCTTGACCTCATAGGAATAAAAACAGAAATGATTATGAAATGCCTGCAGTGCTAAGTACCAGATAGCCCATATAAATGTCCTTGCCCAATATTCTCCAGATCACCACATCCCATTATCACCACCAGCAGCAACATCTTGTTTTAAGGCTGCAATATATGTTCAAGCATTTAAATATACAGTTCAGATACAAGTATTCTGAGGTAGGGCTGGAGAGATGGTTTCATGGCCAAGAGCACTTACTGTTTTCCCAGAGTGCCCAAGTTTGCTTTCCACATTGCCTGACTTACAACTGCCTTTAACTAAAGTTCTAGAATCCACCTCCCCTTTCTTGCCTTTGTGGACACATGGTTGTGCACGTGCATGCACACACACACAAAAAAACTGCATAAATTTACATGCATACACTAAATAAAAATCAAAATTAAGGAAAAAAAGATGATTTACCATTTGTTCTGTTTTTATGGAAACAGAAATGCAGAATGAGCAATGAGTTTGAAACCTCCCATCTTTCCCTATCTTGCCCATTTCTATCTTCAGTATGACTGCAAATTCTCCATATTGTACAGCATGAGATATAATTGTATATGACATAATTTTAATTTTGATACTCAGAGAAATGGTATCTTTGCTGATATAGGGATTTTACTATTATGATCAAGCACATAGGATAAATCATCTTGCAGCTGTTTAAAGGGGCATTCTTTTTTTCCATCTCTGCTCCAATTTCAAAAGTTGCAGGTTTTATTGATGATTATTTTTTTTTTGTTCATCCAAGTGTTTTGTGTTCATCTTCCTAAGAGATATTAAGAGAGTTGAAGGGAGATTTTTCACAGTACTGAAGTACAATGTATTATTTTCCATCATACATGAGCAGGATATTTTAAATGCTATTTCCATTTGTCAATGTTATGTGTCATACAATATGATCTTTTAAATTGTGTTTGAATGTTCCTTTTATTCATTTATATTTCTTGACAAGAATTCCTAAAATACACATCAATGAAATGTCCTTGGAGAGAGCTGAAATGGGGACGACACTGGGGGTGGGGTTCCGTGTGAAAACCTAGTGCAGTGAAAACTTTCTGGCATCAGTAAGGGTGATCCTAGTGAGGACTTCTAGTAATGGAGAATATAGATTCTGAACTGATCATCTTTTGTAGTATGGCAAGGTTTCAAGTGGTGGGATGGGGTTGCAGTTGGTTAAGTTATTGGCCAACAAGTTACCTTGGATATCCCTAAATGAACAACACTGATGATAGATGAGAGGGACTCTCTCTGAAATCTGACAGCAGGGCCTTATTGCTGAGAACATTCACACACCTCATTGAAGGCAGAAAGGTCAAGCTTATACCTACATGCGACCTTCACAGGATTATCTAGCCTCTTAGGTAGGGGAAGTTTCTCTGCTAGCTACCAAAAAAGAAACCTGGAAATGAACCCAGCCACAAAACCCTCCACATACCATCTACCTTGCTTGAAAGGGATATGGTGGCACAAAACTGGTGGAGGTAACAACTAATATGTGCTCATCTTGAGTACCATACCGTGAGAGGAAGCCCATGCTCTACACTGCATGAATGGTCAGGAACCGAAACTGGCTTCTAGAGACCAAGTGTAGATTCAAACACAACTGACATAATAATAATAATAATAATAATAATAATAATAATAATAATAATGCAATTCATTGAAATTATTCCTAATTAGAGACTTCCTGCTGCAACAGATCGAAGCAGGTGCATAGACCCACAGACAGACATTGTGAAGAGAGTCTAAATTGTAAGAAATCATCAAGTACATCCCCTTGGACCTCAGGAACCCTATGAAAGAGAAGGAGAAAAGATTATAGGACTCAGAAAGGATGCAGGACATTAGGAGAACATGACCTACTGAATCACCTAAGCAGGGCTCGGATGGGCTTACAGAGACTAAGGCAAGGTTCTGCACTAGGCCCTCTGAGTATGCTACAGCTCTTAGTCTGGTATTTTTGTGGAAAAGAATGTATCTCTTATTTTTCTGCCTACTCTTGGAATTATTTTGCTCTTATTTGGTTGCCTTGTCCAATCATGATATGAAGACTTTCTTCTTGTCTTATTTTATCTTGCGTTGTTGTGTTTGGTAAGTTTATCTTGGAGGCCTCCTCTTTTCTGAAGGGAAAATGAGAATGAGAGGCTCTATAATGACTTCTTTTATTGTTGTGTTAATAAATAAAGCTTAGGAGTCAAATATTTCTGTATAAACCTGATTGATCCACAGAGCTATGGAGAAAACAATCAGCTGACCCTCCTCTCCATATTTCAAAGCTGAAAAGGCCTCTGAATCTTTCCAAACCCCTTTTCCTTCCTTTCTACATCTCTTTATCATCATCTGAGTCAGCCAGAAAACTCTATGGTTTATTTCAGCCAGCAGAATGTCAACTCCTCCCTCTGAATCAAGGTTTAACACCATGTGATCTTGGAATGATAATACAAACCAATCTCCCACATCATGGATCTGGGTGAAAGGTGGTGAGCAGGAGATGGGATAAGTGAAGGGAAGGGAAAATGTGGTTGAGACATATTGTATAAGATTATAATCTATTTTCAGTTAAAAATATGTTATTGGTTCCTAGTAATGAGACAGGTGAGTTCACATCTATGACTTCTAATCCACCACCAAACATCATCCCCTTATTAGGGGTCTTTATCTTCCTAGTAGATGTAATAATGATGAAATAAAACATTACTTCCCATTTTACTATTACTGACAGGAGCAGCACTGGAACAAGGGGATCTCTGCTTTGTATTATCACAGAGTTCATCCCTCTGAGGATAGGTACTGTCCTAGCTTTCAGATTTGGGGACAAGAGTAAAGAAAGCAGAGGTAAGACAGTAAGGAGGCAGAAAACAAAACACAGGTGAGTTAGGGAGAACTGCATGATCTACAGTTCCTAAATTGAAGGTTAAATCCTATGAAAGTGGGTTAGTAATAGCTCAGAAATTTGTAGAACTTATTCTTTCAGAGGATGAAGATTTGATTCCCAGGACCCGTAGGCCATTTAGTTCCCAAGCTTTAATTCCAGTTCCAGGATATCCAATGCCCTTATCTGACCTCCACAGTCATTGGATATAAGAAAGTACACAGATATCTATGCATACAAAAACTCATATATGTGAAATATACTTATTCAACAATTTTAAGAAACTTCAGAAAATGTGAATTAGAAAGCAGAGCCACAACTGTACATAAAGCAGGCTCTAGGGAATTCATTAAAAGTGATAGAATTTTCTTTTAGGTTACATGATTCTATAAAATAATTTCAAGAAAGGGATTAAGGAACACAGAACTGAGATAAAACCTAGAATTCATAATCCACTCATTTAACCAAAGAGTATGAAAATTTAAACTCAAATTCTCATCTTAGTAGATACTAACACTGGTTTCAGTCACTCTTGCTGTGATGCAATACATGACATGAAGTTACTTTGAAAACAAAGGCCTTATTTTTGAGGGATGCCTTGCAGCAGGAGCCTAAGGAATGTGGCCACTCTGTAATTAGGGATAGGAAGCAGTGAGAGGGCAGGGCATGGATCTAGGGCTGTAAAACCTCAAGGTCTGTGCATGGTGACCCACTTCCTCCTGTTTTATTCCACCTTCTTAAACTCTTAAGAGCTCCACAATCTTCCTTAACAGCGCCACTGTGTAGAGATCCATGATTCAGTGATCTTCCGTCAGGGCAGTGGTTAATATTCAAATCAAAATAATTCAATAGGTAAAGCTGAGAAAATCAAGAAAATCTGGCATGTTTTAGGTGTTATTAAAATTCTATATTGTGATTATATCCTATCCTAGACTGCAATTACCAAAAGAGCTTTCTATGGTCATTTTCTTTTCTTTTCTAGAAAAAAAGGGCTGAAATAATAGTAAATAAAAGTGAAGGACAAAGGGCAGGAAGGCCGGAAAGGAGCAAACTGGTACTGTGTGGTCCATCAACAAATTGCAGGCAGGTCCTCCGGAGCCAGCACTGCTGACATCACCTCAAAGATGGCCTGAGGGAAGCAGGGATGCCCCTGTACACACATACACGTATTTTATACCTCCATTGACTGTTGTCAGAAGCTCATCCAACAATGGTGGGAGTCATTTTATTTTAGGTAAAGGGCTATAGAGTAAACACCTTAAGGTTTACTGGCCATCGGGTTTCTGTTGTATCTGCTAAACTCAGCAGACATATGAAATAATTCACAAAGAGCTACAGGCAAGAGAGAAATAAATGAGCGTTTGTTGCTCAGGTTCAAAATCTATTTATAAACTGAATGTCATGTGGGATTGCCTCTTCAAGGGATAGGTTGTTCACTCATTTAATAGCATATCATCCTGACTATTGTCAAGTTTTGTCATTTGTCCCATCCAGAAAGCTCCACAGAGAATTAACTCAGGAACAATGATCTTCTTGAAAAAAATCCAGAGTATAAAAGATAAGCAAAATTAGTAGATAAAACATTTGCGTTCCCTGTATGCCTGAGTGTGCCTGCTCTCTTCTATTCAGGTCAGCAAGGCCATATGCATGATGTCAGCAGCAATGGAGAAGAATCCAAGGCGAAATGCCTTGTGAAGATCATAAATCTTTACACTGAGATGCCATCTTTAAGCAACAAAAAGAAATAGGATGATGTACTGTGGCAGGAGTCAAAGTCCAAGCAGAAGGAAAACAGGCTCTGTGCTCTAAAACTGAGCATAGATCTCTGAGTGTGCCTCTATAGAGCACAGGCCCTGCTCTGAGGCCAGGGGACCTCCTTGCAAGGTGGCAAAGTCATCAGGGTCAGAAGGTACATAAACTATAGCCAAAGGCAAAATAAAAGAAGGTATCCAAAGAACAAAGAGGTGAGGGACCAAGTTTTATTCATCTTTGGTTAAGGCATAGTTCAGATAGAATTGTCATCAAGCGCATATGTCCTGAAGTTATAATTCGCAGCTTGGATTAGAAATGTGAGGACTCATATCTATGGTAAAGCCTACTCATGTGACAAGGACTTATATAAGAAATTAAGCTAGAGAGCTCATTAGGAAGACAGATAGTGGGACTCGAATCACTAAAAAGGTTTTATTTTTCTCTTTCTACAAGGGAAAATGAATATTCTTAGAATAAATTCAAATGAGAGATAACACTTACTAATTATCCTTAGTAAGGATTCTTTTTTAAAACCTTATATTCTTTTACTTTAAATTTATTTGTACCTTCTCTTTTAACAACAATACACAACAAAATAAAATATAGTAAGATAAAACAACAACAAAAAAAGCACACCACATTGAAGTAGGAATGGAAAACCAACAAAAGGAGAAGATTACAAGATTTAAAGGTGTATGAGGAATTCTCTTGCCAGACTGTGTTTTCTAGACATGATAAGGAAGCCATACCTTGAAATTTCAACCATAATGCTACTTAATCAACAGGAAACTTTACAGCATCAGTTGACTTGCAAGGATGAAATCTCTCTTAGCTTCACTCCTAGATAAACAACTAAGCAGACTTACTTTGTATATTTCTATACATAAACTTGATAATCAGAGAAAAAAGACTGTGACGTTGAGAGGGAATGGCAGGAACAGGAAGGTTTGGAGAGTAGAAAGAGAAATTCCTTACAAAAGTTTGCTCTAGTGAGAATTACATAGATAAATCCAAAAACGCATACAATTTTAATTAACTGTAGACATTCCCTGGTCTGCATGGTTAAGTCTATGCAGATCAAAGAGAAACCCAAAGATCTGTTAAGAGATTTGGGGGAATCAAAGTTTTTGAGCAGAAGTGGAGTACAAACGGAGAACCCATTATTATTATTACCAAAGTAAACATATATGGATGAGGTTAACCTAAAGCAAAATAATTCCAGTAAGGGACTATACCAGGTTTTATCTCTTATAAATATTACTTTAGTCATGAAAAACAGATAAAAGTATTCCTCTCAGGTCTTTGCCTTTTCCAGAGCAATAATACAGATATATCAGATCATACCCATCATGTACTTCTTCTCAAGTACATCCATTTATCATGGTTTATTCAATAATTTCTAGAAGATTACCTTTTTAGAAGAACATTCTGACTCTGTTGCATCCATAGTTCATAAGAAGTTCACAGTTTTCTTACACAGACTCTTATTTTGATAATGATTATGATAAAATGATTCACTGAAATGGAAGAATGAATGAACATGCACGATAGTGACCTTTAATCAGATAGAAACAAACTGCAGAGTTAAGTCCAAGAAAATGCAAATATATTGCTGAATAAAATGGCAACATCAGTTCAAATCGGAAAAGTCAATTAAGTAGAGATAGAAATATTAAAATCAAATATGATGTGAAGAGGGAAGTGGAAAACTCAATAACCCAATTAGGGAACTAAAAGGAAAGTCTTATGAATAAAAAAGATGCAGTGGAAGTTTGGCTATCAGGACTTGAAGATACAGTAGAAGTGTATCATTCAATCAAAGAATATAAAAGATTGTGAAGGGGAGATATTAGGGACTTTGGAGCTCCATAAAGAGCCCAAGCCTTCAAATAGTAGACATAGAAGAAGGAAAGAAGAGAATCCCAAGCCAATGGCTTTGACCAAATTTTCAATGGGATAATAGAAGAAAATTTAACCAAATTAAATAAAAGCAAACTCATACAGATGAAAAATATCATGAAGAGAACCAAACAGATAGAACTAGAAAAGAGATAGCCTATAGAAGTATTATGGTTAAAATGTTTAATATATAATAAAAGGAGAAGTTATTGAAAATTGTGAGAGAAAAATCACAAACTATATATAAAGAATAATAGATGTTATATAATGGAAAATTTAAAAGTCAGATGATGCTAGAGCAATGTACTTGCAACTAAAAGAGTCAGGGAATCACTCCTCTGCTGCTGGTAGGAGTGCAAACTTGTGCAGCCACATTGAAAACTGTATGGCAGTTTCTTAGAAAACTCACAATCAGTCTACTTCAAGACCCAACCATGCGAATCCTGGGCATATATTCAAAAGATAATCATATCACAAGGACCCTTGCTCAACAATGTTCATAGCAGCATTATTTATAATAACCAGAACACGGAAACAACCTAGATGCCCCTCAACTGAAGAATGGATAAAGAAGGTGTGGTATATTTATGCATTTGAATATTACTCAGCTATAATAAACAATGACATCGTGAAATTTGCAGGCAAATGGGTGGAACAACAACAACAACAAGAACAACAAGGACAAATATTCTGAGTGAGGTAAGCCAGACTCAGAATGACAAACACAGTATGTATTCACTCATAAGAGGATATTAGATGTAAAACAAAGGATAATGAGATTACAATGTACTCCAGAGAAGCTAGGTAATAAAAAAAGACCCTAAAAGGAAGACATGGTTTGCCCAGGGAAAGGGAATTAGATAAGATCTCCTGGGTAAACTGTGAGCAAGCAGGAGGCCATTAAGGTGGTAACCAACTGAATTTGGATAATGCTTGAGGTCTGCTCCACAAATGTCACTAATGACAAGTTTGCTAACCCTGGTTAATATCTCATGCCTTAAAAGGAAAGCGATCTTAAGGGAAATGTATCAACTATTGGTGATAGATTGTCAAGTTGTTAAATTGTTTTCTAAATAGTCATATTTATGTTCATAGCTGAGGGTTAGGTTCTGTAATCGTTGAGTTTAATTTCTTGACATAAAATGTGATTGCATAGAACTAAACTGCAGCTTACTTATGCTACAGCATCATACAAAGGATTATGCAATGCAGTTTATGGAAATCACCAGAATTTTTAAAATAGGAAGGCAAAAAAGAATATCAGCAAATGTTCTATATTTTGCACTATCAACACTTCTGTGCAGTGTTTTTCCACAGGTATGCACTTCTACTTCCTCTCTGAAAGTTGATAATCCCTGAAATTAACACTTTATTGTACCTAAATAACAGATGTAATCTTCATTCAATATTAAACAACCCTGAATGCTACGGAATGGGTGGGGTATATATTGAAGGCAAGAGTAAAAATTTGCATCTGTAAATGATACCATACATTGATTAATTAAAATATAAATGTAAAGTAGACTGAGATCCGAGGGCCAAAGTGGTAGGACCTGGCAGTATTTGTGAGATAGAGTATTGCTAAGGTTCAAGATTTAAAACTAAGTGTATGTTTAAAAAAATTTGCTGCTTGTGGTGGTTTGAACAAAAATGTCACCCATAGATTCATATAGTTGCATATATTAGTCCCCAGTTGATTAACTAAAATGTGGCTTTATTGCAATAGTTGTGGCCTCTTACACAAATTCTAATTGTTCTTAATAATAAAAACTCAGAGTCAGGTATAGGGTTAGTGGTGAAAGTAGAAAAGGACAGCAGCCAGTCACTAGTTCTTACCTCTACTAAATCCTCAAACCAAAGGGACAATCCTGTCCCTACAAATCCTCACACTTAATGATCTGATCTCCTGTCTCCTCCTGCCTTAAATTCTTCTCTCTGCCCAGCCATATAACTCTTGTTTTCACCTCCCTAAGGCTGGGATTAAAGACATGTGACCCAAGTGCTGGGATCAAGGGGTGTGAGCTCTGTTTCTCTTTTACACGGGATCAATCTAATGTAGCCCAGGGTGGCCTTGAACTCAGAGAGAGAGATGCCTCTGCCTCTGTCTCCAAAAGTGCTGGGATTAAAGTGTGTATCAACACTGCCTGTCTCCTATGGAGCTAGTGTGGTGATCTCTGTACTCTGATCTTCAGCACGCTTTATTTGTTCCAGAACAAACAAAATATCACCACAGGGGCCCTGTTAGAGGAGGTGCATCTCCGTGGCTGTGTATGAGCCTTGAGGTTTCAAAAGTCCAGACCAGGCCCAGTGATTCTCTCTTTGCCTGCTGCTTATTGATTATGATGAAAAGCTCTCAGCTATTGCTTCTGAGCTATGCCTGTCTGGTTTCTGCTGGGATGATAATGGACTAGCAGTCTGAAATTACAAGCAAGCTTCTAATCCAATGCTTTTATAAGTGTGGCCTTGGTCATGGTGTCTTTTCACAGTAATAGTATAACAACTAGGACACCACTGAAGCATGACTCACATAAAAAAATGACAAAAGTTATAGCGTTCATTCAAAGTAGAACTGATGAGGGTTACTGAACTTGGCTTTTTTTTCTGATCAGTGGAGAACTGAAAAGTGATCACTTTAATAAAGTTGGGCTTCTGAACTTGTTGAATAATCGATGAAAAGATAACATATCATATTATAATAATTTGCATACCTAGCAAACACCACATTTACTTCAGCAGAATACATAATAAAGATGTTATAAAATATTCATAGACCAATAAATTATTGCCTAATGATGCTTATATATTCATATTTAATTCATGACTTGGTGAAAGTGCATCTGTAATATGTTGTATAGAGTTCAGGGTAATACAGAAAAAAAAAAACTCAATCTCTGCTTCCTAAGAATTGAATTACAGAACTGGTGATAACGGAGAAAATGAGGAAATCCAACTTTAAGACACGATGTCACATAAGAGTATGAATAAATCAGCTTGAGCCAGTTAGCATTAGCGCTTACATATGTGTAAGAAAATGCAGTCTTTGTCTGTGTGTTATAGAATACATAAGACTTGGTCAGAATTACAGCTGCTTAGTATTACAGAAAGATTAGTTGTAATGGTTTGGATGAGAATGGTCCTTGTAGGTTCATATAGTTGAGGACTTGGGCCCTGTTGGTGGAACTCTTTGGGATGGATTGAAAGGTACGGACTTGTGGACAGAGGTGTGTTTCTGAAAACAGGCTTTACATTTTCAAAAATGTTATACTATTCCAAGTTTCTTATACTTTCTACTTTGTGGTTATATCTCAAGATGTAAGCTCTCAGCTGTTCTAAATACCCTCTGAAAGTTAATAGCAAACTCCTTTTTTTTAAATTTCCTTGGTCATGTTCCTTTATCAGTATAACAGAAAAATAACTAAAACATGGGTTACAAGCAGAAGTTTGGGTGATTGAACCATTTTTACATTACTGAAAGTCTCCTCCTCATGGACAACATCTCGTGAAACTCCCCCGTCAAATTTTAAACTCCCATTGAAGAGCATCTCTTTTTCCAGCAACTGCTACTGCTTCCATTAACTTGAAAAGAGGCCTTGCTAATCTTGTAAGTTTTATGACTTTTCAGAGTCTTTTTAGTTTCTCTTAGTTTTTTAATCTTGTGGGCAATTTTCCACCCATCCAGGATAATATGATTATATTCAGAGGAACATCCCCTTTATCTTCCTTCTTAAAGTTATTTTATTTATAATTTGTTTATATATTTGTGTATTTTTCTGTGTGAGCACTGATCTTCTTGTATTGGGAAAAGTATGGTTCAAACAACTGTCACCCACATACAGAGGGTCTACTTGGAACGTATGCAGATCCCCCCGCTGTCAGTCTGGAGTCAGTGATCTGCTAGCTCAGGTCAGCTGTTTCTGTGGGTATCCACACCATGGTCTTGACCTCTTTGCTCATATTATAGCTCCTCCCTCCCCTCAACCTGACTCTAGGAGCTCGGCCCCTGCTAACTGCGGATCTCTGCATCTGCTTCCATCATTTGCTGGATGAATTTCTATGATAACAATTAAGGTAGTCATCAATCTGACTATAGGGGAAGGCCAGTTCAGGTGCCATCTCTACTATTGCTTAGGGTCTTAGCTGGGGTCATCCTTATGATTTCTCTAGTGCCAGGTTTCTTGCTAGCCCCGTAATGGCTCCATTAATCAAAATATCTTTTTCCTTCCCCTATCTCGGCCATCCTGTTCTCTCAAGTTCTCCTTCCCTTCCCTCCTTTCACTATCCTCCTCCCCACTCCCCCACACTCCTAATTTTCTCAAGAGCTCTTGTCTATTGTCCTTTCCCAGAAGGATCTATGTATGCCTTTCTTGCTATTCTTTATAAACTTCTCTTGCTCTCTAATCTGCTCCTGCTTACCTCATGGCTACTGGCCATGTTCAGTCTACTGCTTTCTCTCTCTGCTCTAGAGTCTTCCAGATGCTTCTGGCATTCTCCCATATCTACCATAAAAACCTTTCCCTCAACCATACCATAGAGCAGTCATGTTACCAGTTTATACAGTACCATTGTTTTTGTTCTAGTTTGCTTTTGTTGTCACAATAAAACACTGACCAAAAGCTACTCAGCTGAGAAACAGGAGTTTTTTTGTTGTTGTTGTTGTTT
>LOEQ01001098.1:344902-357094 GCA_001685075.1 Bramus lutescens | reverse complement strand
ATTTATTTATTTATTTATTTATTTATTCATTCATTCATTCATTCATTCATTTATGCATTCATTCATTTATTTCACATCCTGGCTACAATTTCCCCCCCTCTTCTGCTATCAGTCCCTACCCTCCCACCCCACTCTGTTCCCACACCGCAAACCATTTCTCCTCCATTTCTGTTCAGGAAAGAACAGGTCTTTCATGAACATCTACAAAATAGAGCATACCAAGTTAGGCAATATTTTTTAATGTTTATTACATTCATTTATTATTAATATATGTATTTATATATTACCGTGGGGTGTGGAGGAAGCCTTGAGTGAATGTGTAAAGATTAGTTGCAGTCTTGATTGAATATGCATTGTTGACATAGGCAAGGTCACATCAAGGACACCAATGCCTGAAATCAGTGAGAATGACCAATCCTTTCCCCACCCTTGATGCACAGAGTGATGGCAAAACCTTCATCTTGTAAATATTAACCGTGTGTGCAAGTAAAAGTGTAGAGGAAGGATGGTTCAGTTTTCGAAAAAAGCAAAACATCAACCAAGTCACCAACCAACCAAACAGAAACCTAGCAACTTTTGGCTCCAGTGTTATCGCACAAAGTTGGGGACAGACCACCAAAGTCTAATAAACCAGAAGCAAACTTTATTCCAGAAACCAGAATTCAGGAAAAAAATCTCTATTATTTTTACATCCTTATTTCTGGAATCTACATTTTTGTATTTTTATCCTTGGACCCTTCAGCAACTACTGCTAACTTCAGCTTCCTCCTTCTGGATGAGGCAACCTGAGAGAGTCACCCTACAGAGCTAACTTCTCCAGTGTTGTACGCAATACAAAAAGGTAAAGGTGATAAGTTGAGTTTCCAGGTTGTTGTATAGTACTCGTTCAGCTCCCAGGGGAGCTTTGCCCGCCTGATCCTATGCCACGTTTTCTATTTGTGAGTCTGTGTGCCAGTCCATTTTTTTGTTTTGTTTTTCTCACTGCCCAATCAAGTTTTCAAGTCCTTGGTGTTCTGGTCAAGGCATATTACTAACGTTTTTCTCTCTTTCTCTCTCATGTAAGGACATGTATATGCCGCAGCAATGTGTATGGAGGAAAGATGACAGTTCTTAGGATTCTGTTCTCCTCTGCACATTGTCTGGGTTTAAACTCAAGTCTTCAGTTTTAGCTGCAGACATCTTTACGTGCAGTGCCATCTCTCCATCACAGGAAACCGTTCCTTAAAGTTAAAGTTTCCAAACAGTAAACGCATACTGGAACATGGATTGGTGCATGGCAAACAATGCTTTGGAGAACTGTGAGAAAGGATCTAGAAAAAAAGGCAATGGGCTTTTTATCTCATTTTATTTTGCTCCTTGAATTGTTCTTAGATGTGATTTGTGCCTTTCCTGTGAAACATCTAGTTACATTCAATTTAAAGACATGTTTATTCTTGTTGGATGTTAGCACATAGATGTAGAACAATCTGGTCAGTGTATCCTGAATCCTGATATGGCCCTTTGTCTTTCTTTCATGCCTTCCCAGATATAATCTATGGAACAGCAATTGGGTTTAAAATGGTCTGTCCTGAGAAAGTTCCAGGATAGGGCTTCTTTGTTAATATTTAGTAGGTCTTATTGAAGTTTACTTCTGTGTTTCTGATCATGTTTTTCTGCTCATGTTTTTCTGAACTCAACCTTCCTTGGATCATTGATTTTTTTACGTTACATTAGCATATAAAAGTACACTGAAACCAATGACTACAGCATTAGACTGTAGTCTGCCCATTCTATTGAGTCTTCATATCCCAGGTCTCAAAGACAGATCTGCATAGATTGGCAAAAGTCAAAAACAGACATAATGTGGGCATAAGTAAAGCTGCATAGGGGATCAAGAGACAAGCAGGAACAGAAGGGGAATAAAAGGAAGAGAAGAAGGGCATTGGGGATATGCTCAGTATCCATCATATACAAGTATAAGAAATTCCTCATGTAGCACAGCACCATGAACAAAGAATATATAGATTGGACTTTTAAAGGGAAAAAAATAAAGTTCTGAGTGGGGCCAATGGAGGAAATTTATTTCCTGTTGAAAATTCCTAATTTTTACCCTTAGAATATAAAATACTTTCAATCATTTCTCCCTGTTCTTTCTGATTGACAATGCATAATTCTCACAGAGCATAGTCTGCCTGAAGAAAAGCATTTGGTTTCTGATGCTAACTGTGACTCGCTCTAAATCGTGACTCTAAACTGTGGCACATTATAATTTAGCATGAATCCTGCCCACTGTCTGGTTGGCAGAGCATGAACTGCCTCTCCAGTACCTACAGACACACAGCAGCTAGTGGAGCAGAGCAGGAGAGCACAAACCGTTAAACGTGCTCTCGAATGGAGAGCTATCCCTGCCTTTCCTTTGTGTTGACTGACATTCCGCTCCTCTTGTGACACTCTAATTGATGCCAACACTGCATCTTCTGTGGGGTCAGGAAGTTCCCAATGTCATGTCTTTACCCTGTTAGAATCATCTACGCTGGTTTACAGTTGTAGCTAAGGGGAAGGAGACTACAGCAAACAAGTTTCCGTGAACATCAATTACGAAAGAATACAGTGTAAAAACTCAACAGCTCAATGCATGAGAAAGCTTTGGGGTATGCTGTAATTTGAGAGGACAAAATTCCGAGAAGAGACAGTGTAACCAAAAGCTTTTCTCTGGGACCTACTGGACCATTTTCTCTCCAATTTGCCAGTACCCACAACCATTTATAGAATAATCAATCACTCAGAGGCTAATATTACTATAATTGATTGGCCAAAGGTTTAGGCAATAACTGACTAGCTCTCTTTGACTAGCTCTCATTTGTAAATTAACCCATTTTTTTTCTTTTACTTTTTTTCTCCCTTGGTTTTTCTAGAAAGGGTTTCTCTGCAGCTTTGGAGCCTACCTGCCGTGGAACTAGCTTTGTAGAGCATGCTAACCTCAAACTCATAGAGATCCGCCTGCCTCTGCCTCCCAAGTGCTGAGATTAAAGGTCTGTGCCACCACCACAGAGCAAATTAACCCATTTCTAATCATCTATGTATCGCCACCTCACAGTGGCATTTTCTTAGGTGCTCTAGCACCCTGATCTATGGACAGTTGACTGCCATCTCCCTTGACCCTGCCTCCTTTTTCTTTCTGTTTCTGTTTTGATTTCCTGTCTAACTATATTCCATCCTGCCAGAGGCCAGAACAGCTTCTCTATTAACCAATAGGTAGAATACATAGACACGGTGTTCAGAAGGGCATCCCACAACAAGGCAACCATAAAAAGAGAAAAGGCAGAAAGCTATAAATCTTTCATCTCACAGATTTTCCCTATCAGGGGCATGACACAAAAGCCGTGTCTCAACAGTGAGCACAGGAAAAGGATTATACTGAGGCTGAGGGTTACCACTGTATGGATTAGATTTAATCAAATGTTTTAGCTTCGCAGATTAATAAAAGTCATATCATTTTGCCTCCTTGAAATATTAGTGAAGTAGGTTACACATTTGAGTCTTATTGTTCTGTAATAAAATTTACTAACTCATGTCATACTGTTGTTATTAATATTATTTAATTCTAATTTGTAATACTTGGTGAAGAGATTGCTTTTTCTCACCCGAGCTCACTAGGAATAATGTGTCAATAATTTCCTGCTGTTAAAATAAAACTCTCATAAAGGAAATTGGGCTTTGTTGTCTTCTATGGATTCTCTTGAAGAAAATGTGAATTTTTTAAACCTTCCTCAGTAAATTATCTAATGGAAATAAATATGGATATTTTTAGTGGTGTTTTGTATTAGGACTTTTATTTCATTGTTAGAGTCATCTTCAAATTTTCATTTCTCATACTTTGTGTCTGGTAAAAGTTTATATTGTCCTTACAATTTATAAGCTTAAAGTTTGGCTAACGTTAACATATTAATTTTATTGATACTTTTGATTATTCACTTATTTTCATTTATTTATCTTCCCATTTTTAGTATATTATATTATATTTAATTTATTTATGTTCTTTATTATCTGGTGGTATGAATATAGACTGTAGGTTCAGATGTTTAGTTCTTGTAGCTTTTGCACTTGGTTCTGTGTATTTCTTCTCTCAGGCAAAAGGGAAAAATGTAAATACTTATTTCAATTCAGCTACTTCAACAAATATCAATAGTTTAACTTCAAAACTGCTATTATATTTTAGGAGTGAAATATAATGTTGAAGTACTTTGAAACACCTGACATTTAGGAACATTCAATGCATCCAAATATAAATGAATCCCCACTACATCAAAGTCCCTGCTGGATGCACAGTTTTACGTGTCAAATTGTGCTTTCATTCACTTTAAAAAACTGTAGTATATTTTCCTTGTTCAGGGCACAAACTCTATGCACACATTTCTGTATTAACATTTTCCGCACAAATGTCCATCATAGCATTCTAAAGGACTATATGTCCCTATATTCCACCTCACATTCTGGGTGTGTCCTTCCAAGAGAAAAAAAGAAGAGTAATTGAGGAGTAACTTTGGTTACATCATTTTGTACCTTAATTTGGTAATGATTTTGTGTTGTGTCTACAACAAACCCTTCCATCCTATATTTAAAATAGCACTCATCTTCTAGACCCTTTGTCTTAAAATTAGTTTTTTTTTCTGTATTTGGAAACTTCTTCTCACCCTAATCAAAATGACTACCATTAAGAAAAATAGGTATTTATCAGCTGTAGGAGGTCTCTGGTGGAGTTTTGAGGATCACTTATATACACTATCATATCATTTGCAAATAACAAAAGTTTGACTTCTTCCTTTCCAATTTAAATTCTCTTGACCTCCCTTTGTCTTATTTCTACTGCTAAATTTTCAAAAACTATGTTGAAGAGATATGTAGAAAGTGGGCAGCCATGTCTTGTTCCTGATTTCAGTAGAATCTTTTGCATTTTTCTCCATTTAACTTGATGTTGACTGTCGGCTTACTGTACATTGCTTTTATTATATTTAGATATGTTCCTTGTATCCCTGATCTCTCCAAGATCTTTATCATGAAGCGGTGTTGGATTTTATCAAATGCTTTTTTAGCATCTAGGAAATGATCATATGTTTTTTTAGTATATTTATATGATGGATTACATTAATAAATTTTCATATGTTGCATCAGTCCTGCATCTCTGGGATGAAGCTAACATGATCATGGTGGATCTTTTTTTGGATATGTTCTTGGATTCAGGTTGCCAGTATTTTATTGAGTATTTTTGCAACCATGTTCATAAGTGAGATTGGTTTGCAATTCTCTTTCTTGGTTGAGTCTTTGTGTGGTTTTGGTATCAGGATAACTGTAACCTCATAAAAATTTTGGCAATGTCCCTTCTGTTTCTATTATATGGAACACTTTGAGGAGTATAAGTATTAGATCTTGGAAGTTCTGGTAGCTTCCTCACTGAAACCATCCGTCCCTGGGCTTTTTTGGTTGGGAGGTTTTTGATGACAGCTTCTATTTCCTTGTAATGGCAGGATACAAGATCAACTCAAAAAAATCATGAGCCCTCTTTTATACAAATGATAAATAAGTTGAGAGGGAAATCAGAGAAAAATCACCTTTCACAATAGTCACAAATATCATAAAATATCTTGGGGTAACATGGAAGGATCTCCCATGCTCTAACATAGTAAAAATGGCAGTCCTACCAAAAGCAATCTACAAATTCAATGCAACCCCCATCAAAATCCCAACACAATTCTTCACAGACCTTGAAAGAAAAATAATCAACTTAATATGGAAAAACAAAAAACTCAGGATAGCCAAAACAATCCTGTACAATAAAGAAACTTCTGGAGTTATCACCATCATTAAGCTCTATTACAGAAGTACAGTAATGAAAACAGCTTGGAATTAACATAAAAACAGAGATGTTGGCCAATGGAATCAAATTGAAGACCCGGATATTAATGCAAACACTTATGAATACCTGATTTTGACAAAGAAGCTAAAATTATACAATGGAGAAAGACATCATCTTCACAAATGTTGCTGGAATAACTGTATGTCAACTTGTAGAAGAATGTAAATAGATCTATATCTATCACCACACACAAAACTCAAGTCCAAATGGATTAAAGACCTCAATATAAATCTGTCCACACTGAACCTGATAGAAAAGAAAGTGGGGAGTATTCTTCAATGCATGGAATTATATTTAGGAGATCACTTCCTAAATATATTCCCAGTAGCATAGAATCTAAGAACAACAATAAATAAATAGATTTATATATAAATAAACAACGAAGAAATAAAACAATACGTAAATGGAACCTCCTGAAACTGAGAAGCTTTTGTAAAAGCAAAAGATGCAGCCAATAATACAAAAATGCAGCCTACTGAATGGTAAAAGATCTTCATCAACCCCACATTAGACAAAGGAGTGATCTCCAAAATATATAAAGAACTCAAGAAATTAGACATCAAAATTATAAATAATTCAGTTAAAAATGGGGTATGGAACTAACAGACAGTTCTCCACAGAAGAATCTCAAATGTCCAAAAGATATTTAAGGATGTTCAACATCCTTAGCTATCAGGGAAATGCAAATCCAAATAACTCTGAGATACCTTCTTACATCTGTCAGAATGGCTAAGATCAAAAACACTAATGACAGCTTATGATGGAGAGGATGCGGAGTAAGGGGAGCACTCATCCATTGCTGGTGTTAATACAAATTTGTACTACCTCTTTAGAAATCAGTAAGGTGATTTCTCAGATAATTGGAAACCAACTTACCTCAGGATCCACAAATACCACTTTGGGGCATACACCCAAAAGATGCTCAATTTACTACAAAAGCATTTGTTCAACTATGTACATAGCAGCATTAAACTGGAAACAACATAGATGCCCCTCAACCAAAGAATGAATAACTAAAATGTGGCACACTTACACATTAGAGTACTACTCAGTGGTAAAAAATAATGACATCTTGAATTTTTGCATGCAAATGGATGGAATTAGAAAACACTATCCAGAGTGAGGTAACCCAGACCTAAGAAGATGAATATGGTATGTACTCACTCAGAAGTGGATATAAGCTATAAACAAAGGACACTGAGCCTTTAGTTCAAGATCCTAGAGAAGCTAAGTAATAAGGTGAAACAAAAGAAAAATATATATAGACCCACCTAGGAATTGGAAAAAGACAAGATATCCTGACAAAATTGGGAGCAGGGGGGCTGGGAAGAAGGGAGGGTAGAATTGGAAGAGGAAGGTAGAAGGCAAGGCTTGAGGGGAACTTGAGGGAATGGGATAGTTGAGATGGAGGAAGGAGAGAGATAAGAGCAAGGAAAGAGATATCTTGATTGAGAGAGCCATTATAGGGTTAGCAGAAACCAGGCTCTAGAGAAATTCCCAGGAATCCACAAGGATTACTCCACCTAAGACCCTAAGCAATAGAGAAGAGGGGCTCCAATCTTGACTTGCCCTGTAATCTTAAATATTTTTTATTTAAGATTATCTTAAATATCACCATGGAACCTTCATCCAGAAACTGATGGAAACCGAAGCAGAGACCCACATCAGAGCACCGGACTGAGTTCCCAAAGTCCAGCTGAAGAGTGGAATAAATGAGAATGTGATCAAAGAGGTCAAGACCATGATGGCTTCACCCACTGAAACTGTCTACCTGAGCTAATAGGAGCTCACCAACTCCAACCTGATGGGGAAGGAACAAGCATGGGACCAAACTAGTCCCTCTGAATATGGTTGACAGTTGAATTGCTGGGGCAGACTTAGGGACCCCTGGCAGTGGCAGCAGGATTTATCGCTACTGCCTGTACTGGCTTTTTGGGGTCCTATTATCTTTGGATGGATACCTTGCTCAGCATAGATTGAGTAGGAAGGACGCTGGACATTTCCCAAAGCAATGTGCTTTACCCTCTCTGAGGACTGGATGGGAGTGGGGAGGGAGGGTGTGCAGAGGGAAAGGGTGGAGGGGAGGGAGTGGGAACTTGGATTGATTTTTTTTAATCTAATAAATTAAAAAAGAAGTAAAAGTTAAAAAATAGAAAAAGAGCTAAAAACATATGCCAGCTGAATGTGAGGAAAGTATTGTTACTGTTCTTAGAAATGTAAAGTGATAATCCTTCTCTCCAATATCTAAAAATAGACCTACTTGTGAAGGAACTCTGACACTCCTTGTGGGAAAATGTGTAGAATCAAACAAAATAGATTATAAATAAAGGTCCCATATGGAAAATGTTACTTTGTAACCTAATTAAAATATAAAAATTGCAAAATAAAGGAATTAATTACTGACTATTTCTTATGCGTATGTGTGTAGTGTGTGTTATTTATGAATATGTGTGTTGCATTTTCAAGGTGTGTGCTGTTTGTGTGATGTGTGTTCATGTATGTGTATTTTGTGTGTGGGGCTGGGTACTGTATGAATGGTGTACATGTGTGTGGTATGTGCTTGTTGTAATTTATGTGGTACATGTGTATTTTGTGTAGATATGTGTTGTATTGGTGGTACGTATGATATGTGTATTCTTGGGTGTGGGTGTGTGTGCACGGACACACACATTTTTGTTGATGTGTGCATCATTATGTACATCCATGAAGAGGTCAGTGGTTAATGGCCTCACACTCTTTCCACCTTTATTTTGAAAGGCCAGCTCACAATCTGACCATCAGTTCCTAGGGAATCTCTTGCCCCTACCTCCCTAAGGTTAGTATTATTGGTGTCACTGATTGCTAATTTTTAAAAAATATACGGATTCTGGAAATTTAAAATCAGGTCTTCATGCTTGAGTGGCAATTGAGTCATCTTGCCAATCCGCTCAATTTTTTTTCTTATTATCATCTATTATCTATTATCATTTATCTATTATTATATTATCATTTATCCACTTGTCACATCTATCCATCTGACATAATGATTAGAAGAGTATGATTCCTGATTAATGTGAAGTGCCCTTGTCCATTTTCATCACAACTCTGATACTCTCTCCTCACGGATATCTAAAGATTCCACACTCTAACTTGATTCCTAGATTCATCATCTATAGCACACAATGCTTGCTATGTTTGTAACAGCATAACAATGTTTTTAAACAGTTCTTATTCATCTATGCATTTCCCAACTGTATTGTATCTCCCACTTTAGCCCTCAGTTTTGTTGTTCTCAATATTGTAATCTCAACCACGCGAGAATTCATGTTGTGTCGCTGATGCTCAACAAATATAACAGATGCTGAAGGATCAAGAGCAAATGCAAAATATTGGCACTATAAGTACTATAAATGTAAAGAACTCCTATGCATACAACTTGTGCTCTTGGTGACAAGACGGAAGATGAATCTTCAGGTGCAGGGTGATCATTTGGACACTGAACATGAATTGTATGCTCATTTGTGATAGTAACAATAATAGTTATTTTATTTAATTGGGTTTGGGACATAAGGCAGTAAGTTATTTGCTTTTTGGGGCCCCATGTATTTTGTTTTTTGATTATGAGACAGGGTTTCTCTGTGTAGCTTTGAATTCTGCCCTGAAAGTTGCTCTGTAGACCATGCTGGCCTCGAACTCACAGAGATCCGCCTATCTCTGCCTCCCCAGTACTGGTATTAAAGGCATGCACCACCATTGCCTGGCTGACCCCATGTATTCTATACAATATTAACATGAAATTATCATATCTCATGGTTATTGTTATTAAATAATAGAGACCTTATATTGAATATGAGAAAGTTTGAGTTTCACAAAGTTTGTGACCCTTTAAAATAATGATAAGCAAAACATGGTATATTAGTCAGGATTCTCTAAAGGAATATAAATGATAGATGAACATACACACACACACACACACAGAGGCACGCCAGATTTATGAAAATGGCTTACAGGCTGTGGTATTAGTAGTACAACAATGCCTGTTGTTTGATGGAAAGCCCAGTGACAAGGACCTGGTATTTAGTTGTTCTGTCCTTGCATGGGCTAGCTTTATGTCAGTAAGTCATCTTAGAGAACCTCAGTTAAGAAACTGTCTCCACAAGATTGGACTGTAGGGCATTTTCTTAATCACTAATTGATTGTTGAGGCCTCAATGTATTGTGGATGGTGCCATGCCTGGGTCTGGTGGTTTGGGTTCTATAAGAAAGCACACTGAGCAAACTCTGAGAAACTAGTCAGTAGGAAGAACCTCTCCATGGCATCTGCATCAGATTCTGCCTCCAGGTGCCTGTCTTGTGTGTTTCTGTCATGGTTTCCTTCAGTGGTAGACTACAATGAGAATGTAAAAACCAAAAAGATCCTTTTATTCTCAGCTTACATATGGTGTTCGTGTTTCATCACTGATGGAAGCCTTAACTGAGTGTTCAGAACTGGATGTCTCAGCAGTCAAAACTGGTGCTGGAGTCCCAGGGAAATCTTAGAGGTCTATCAGTTTCCAGTCTATATTGAAATCCCAAAGAAACAGGTTCTAGCACCAGGACAAAAATAGATGAAGTGCAGTCAGTGTGAGGGTATGGTAGCAGAATTCCAATCAAATGAGGTAGTGATTTTATCATATCTGTGTTTCCAATGCTTGAACATTCAACATTTTTAGCTGCTCCCATTCTGAAATGCAGGAAGCCTTCCCACATATCTGTGTCTTTAGTTTTCTCTGTCAATGTTGGTTAACATTCAGTGCCCACCTTTTAAACTCTTTTCTTATGTTTATTTTAATAATCTCAACCTTTTTCCTGTGTTTGCAACTGTTATCAGTATTTTGTTGTCTTTATAGATAAATGTTGTTCCCCACAGTCCAGACCCCCAAAAGACCACCAAGAGACCAAATCCAAAGCAAATGTCAATAATTTTTATTGTGAGTTAACTCAGGCCCCACCCTGCATCTGAAGTAGCAGCAGAGCAAGACAGACCACAACAGGTGAGGGCTTTTATTGTGGTTAGACAAGGGGCGCCTTAGGGAATTTCCAAAACTGTGTAATTACAGACTTGGAATTGGCTCAAGCCCTGGTTAGGGGTGTCTGTACTGAGTTGATTGGCTACATTGGGTCTAGGGGAGGTAAAACATTTTAGTCTCAGCAGAAGAACATATGGATTTGTTTGTCTTTCTGACTGGCTTCTCTCTGTGGGGTGCTGCATCCTGCTCAGGTCTCTCAAGATAGACCCCTGATTTTTTAAATGAAGATTTAGTGTCCTGTCCCTTTTTAAAGTTCACTACTAGTTCTGATCATTTTTATTTATTTTGCTGGAATGCTTAGGGTTTCTTACATAACAGCTAGGCATCTAGCAACAGCTGATTTCATTTGCCTGATTTTGATAGCTCTTATTTCTCTTTTCTGCCTAACATCTCAGGTAAAGCATTCTAGTTCTTCTGAGGGTAGGCATCTTAGTCTTATATGACTTGGAGAGAAAAATCTCTCAACTTTTCCTCTGAATTCAATTCTATCACTTGTGGAATTTAAAGTAAGTCTTTTATTATGTTGAGGTATTCTAAGTCTCTGTACATACCTATTCCATTGAGGGTTTGTGATAATTGGGTTGCCTTGTCTTCTATTATACAATTGAAGAAAGCTGTCATGTAACATTCCTTATGATTAATAATCAATGGTTTAATAATAGTATATTTATGGGCAATATTAGTGAGTTTAAATCTGTGAGGGTGTAAGATAAATGCATAATGGGTTGGACTATAATTATTTTTTAGCTTTGTTATTAACATTATCCTGGCAAACATATCATGTGTGAATAGCATACATAAAGAAGAATATAGTATTCTAATTTTCTTCTAACCTAGTTGACTTATGATTTTGAATTAATGTGTAAAACTTGTAAAGATATTAATTCATTCACATCTTTAGTGGCTTTTTTGGAGTTATGCCAAAACTATGTTTAATAATTTTGTTCTACAGGCCACTAAACTGAGAATTATCTAGCAATTTAAAAAGTATAAAGATGAGGTCATCTACTCCCCATTTCTCTCAAACTTACTCTTAAATTTCTAGTTCCCATTGTAGTTCTATATTTTATTAACACCAGTTGAGCAAAAGCCATGGCTTCCATCTGAGGGATTTGCAATAGATGACCTGCACCTTACTATAAATACTACAAGTTATCAGAGAAAACTTCTCTTGGCATTTCAAATCTTATCACCTAAATAGGAAAAGGAGAGAGAGAGAGAGAGAGAGAGAGAGAGAGAGAGAGAGAGAGAG
>LOEQ01001098.1:325476-344848 GCA_001685075.1 Bramus lutescens | reverse complement strand
AGAGAGACAGACAGAGAGAGACAGAGAGAGAGACAGAGACACAGAGAGAGAGAGACAGAGAGAGAATAAAGGAAAAGAAAAAAGCAACCCCTGCTCTTTCTCCTCCTGTCCCAATAATATACATCCCTTCTTCCTCTCTCTCTCTCTCTCTCCTCCTATCCTCTACTTTCTCTCTTTTGTTTCATTGTGTGTGTGCGTGTGTGTGTGGTGTATTTGTTCAATCTAACTGTCAGTTCTGCAGTGGACACACAGATTTACAGTGGAGTATGTGCCATCCTATTCAATCCTGACACTGTTGAAAGTTCTTGTAACCCCAAGGTCTACACTTCCAGAGTTGTCTACTCTTCACAAGCTGTCCCGTTTTGAATGTCTCCTTTTTGGGTTTTGGGAGTTTTTTTCCACCTAATTACAAATTTGCTTTCACACAACCTCTTGTTAAATTTGATTTTGTAGAACAAAGTTCAGTACTAAGGGCAGCATTTTCATGGGAGCCCTACATAAACATTTTACCAACTAAATCCGATACATATTTCCAACTAAAAGAGCACCTCTTTCTGATTAGAACACTTTATCTATAAAGTACCTGCTAAAAACAGATAGTGGGTTTTAAAAAATAATTTTAAATTTATTCTTGTCATTATCATCATGATTATTATTTGGTATCCCACCACAGCCCTCTCCCTCCTCTCCTCTTTGCCCTCCCTGCCACCTCCCTCCCTGTTGTTCCCCATCCTACCCTTCCTCCATTCTATTCGGAAAAGGACAGGCCTTCCATAGATATCAAACAAACATGCCATAGCGAGATGCAGCAAGACTAGGCACCTTCCCTCAATTAAGACTGTGCAAGGCAGCACAGCATGAGGAACAGAGTCCCAAAAGCTAACGAAAGAGTCAGAGACAGCCCCTGCTCACATTGTCAGGAGTCCATAAGAAGACCAAACTACACAACTGTCACAAATATGCAGAGGGTCTATGTCAATCCAAAGCAGGCTCCCTGGTTGTTGGTTCAGTTTCTGTAAGCAAATATGATCACAGGTCATTTGATTGTGTGCGTTTTCTTGTTCTGTCCTTGACCCCTCTGCCTCCTATAATCATTCCTTCCATATTCTACAGGATTCCTTGAGTTCTGCCTAACCTTTGGATGTAGGTCAAAGCATCTGTTTTTATCGGTTACTAGATGAATCTCCTCTGATGATAATTGGGCTAGGTTCCAATCCATGAGATTAGCAGAGTATTATTGAGCATCACTACATTAACATTAATTTTGGCCAGTCCTGTTTGGTTTTATCCTAGCTCTCTGGGCCATTCAGCCTCTGGTTCCTGAGGCTCCAGGCAGTGTCAGGGGTAGGCTGCCTCTCAAAGCACGTCTCTGGCTGGACCAGGCATTATTAGGCCACTTCCACAATTTCTGTGCCACCTTTATCCCAACCCATCTTGTAGGCAGGACAAATTATAGGTGGAAGGTTGTGTAGCTGGGTCGTTTTTCCAATCCCTCCACTGGAAGATGGCCATTTCAGATTACGTATCCTCTACTGATAAAAGTCTTAACTGGGGTCACCCTTGCAGATTTCTGGATTTCCAACCCTATATTTGACAGAGGGCTAGTTTCAAAATTATATAAATAACTCAAAAAAAGACAAAAAATAAACAATCTGATTAAAATTGGGGTTTAGGGATAACAGAAAATTCTCAACAGAAGAATCTCAAACAACAAAGAAACTCTTAAAGAATTATGTTCAACCTCCTTATCCATCAGGGAAATGCAATTCAAAATGATTCTGAGATTCCATCTTACACACCTCCTAATGGCTCAAGTGAAAACTAATGCTAGATCGGATGTGAAGCAGGCAGAACACTCCTTCATTGTTCATGGGATTGCAAACTTGTGCAGCCATTTTGGATAAAAAATACAATGGTATCTCAGAAAGATAGAATTTGATCTTTCTCAAGACCCACCTATAAAACTCTTGGGAATATACCCAAAAGATGCTCAATCATAACAGATGGACACTTGCTCAGATTTGTTCATAGCAGGATTATTCACAATAGCCAGAAACTGGAATCAATCTAGATATATCCTCAGCTGAAGAATGGATAAAGAAAATGTAATACATTTACATTATGGAGTATTACCCAGCTGTTAAAAATAATGACATAAAATTTTCAGGCAAATGGCTAGTGCGTCTTTTTGAAAGAGGAAAGGTGTTGAGGGAAGCTAATGTAGGCCACCTTATGCTATTTTTGGGAATCCATCTACAAAGCAGCTCCAAGTAGGCAAAGTTAAGTTCTCTGAAGAAAACAGTTGCATATATTAAACTTCTCTAAATTAGGCTTTGAATTTTACCTTTGATGCATTTATTTTTATCATTTTTTTTGTCAAGCAATACAGAATGAACATCACTACTTTAAAAATATTTATGTTTACAGTTTTGAAAGTGTCCCCAGAGACCAAATTTCATACAACTCTTACCTTCAGAGACATAGTCAAACTTAAAATTAGTGATAAGAAATCTTGAGGTTTTAAGTTAGTTTGTATTATCATTTTGTTAGTTAATAATCAAGATAATATAAAGCTGTGAAAATAGACAGGGAAAAGTATTTAGCTACAATGAAATAATATCCATTGATTGGTTATTGAAGACTGAGAAAGTTAAAGTGAGTTTGAATTCCAGTTATTTCTAAGCATAGCCACTGTTTAGACAACATTTCTGTTTCTACTGTGTCAACAAAATACCCAGCCCTGTGATTTTAACTATTGATTCACTCTCAGTGAGTCTCTGATCTTTTCTGCTTGGATTATGAATGCCCTGACATTCTCCTACATGCTGACTACAAAACATTCACAATAGAAATTAGAAAGTAAACACTTTGAGATGTAAAATATCAAAATAGTATGAATATTATGCATGCAAAGTTGGCCCCCTAAGACCACTAACAAATAAGTACATGATTAAAAACAGTTTGTATTTTTAGGTAACATAAACACTCACTGTGTCAAAATGAGAATTTATGTGGCCTCAAATACTAATATCTCCAAGACAACTCCTCTTTGAAATAAGATATTTACTGTTGAAGTCACTGTTTCTGCTGTTACAAAAGCTGCACTATAATTTTTAATGATATTAACATATTACATATAAATATTTGATGTCATTATCACAGTTATCATCCCATTTAAGTCATCATCAAGAGAGGACTCCATTAAACGGAAATGTAATTATATTTATAAAGAACCATATTATTTTGCCCATTTCTCTACTTCAAGGAATGCATTATAAATATGACCTAAGCTGTTTCTGAATTCCGCTCACAAATACAACATCTATACTATCCGGAGAACAATTGTACAGATAAATCAATAAGGAGAAAAAGTACTTTAAATAGTAGGTTGAGATCTAATCTGAAAATCAGCCTTTCCACGGACCTCAATCTAACACAAAGTTTAGTATCACATGGCCCACAGGGATTAGGAACAAATTGTAGAGGTGGTAATGCCCAGTCTTCCTTCTGAATGTAATACATCTCTAAATTGATTTAAAACCTTCTCCAATCTTTAGGATATTGTAGCAGAATTTGACTGACATTTTTGTCTTTGCTACAGAATCTAGAAAAATCTGCAATATTTTAAGATCACCAACTATAACGATATCATGATGATGGATACCTGATAGGACTCTGATGAGAATTGAAAGTAAGAGGCTGAGATGGCTCAGAGGTCAAAAGCACTGACTCTTTCAGAGGACCCAGTTCGATTCCCAGCACTCATATAATAACTAATAACCATGGATAAACCTAGTTCCATAGGATCTGATGTCCTCTATGGCCCTTAGGGGCAGAAGGTAAACCACACTATGGTCAGACATTCTTACATGAAAATACCGATACACATAAAATAAGCCTTGATGGCTCGGGTTTGATACATTTGATTTCCTATGTAATACACAGTTGTACTTTGTGGAAGTCCTCCCACATAAGTATATGCCCCTGAACTGTCCTCTAACCTCCATATACGCATCTTGGCTGCACCTCAAAACCCAGCACAAACAAATAAATGTTTTAAAGCAAAAGACAATACTTGTAAAGAAGAAGAAATGGATCAGTGGGTAAGAGTGGTACCATGCAAGCATGAGGACCTTAATTAGAATATACAATACCCAGATATGAAGGAAGTTGTGGACACATGTGCTGTGGAATGCGGAGAATGAGAATACTGCGTTGCAACCTAGTTTTCCATTCTTCCTACAAAATCACGTTACAAAACTAGAAAATAACATGTATATCATGTGTGCAACTTCATGCATTTCTGTATATATGATCAGTTCTGATATATGAGCAAATCTGAGTTAATAGATTTTTCCATTTAACCTAAATTAGATTCTAATTCGTAATTTTTAATTTAAATTTAATGTACTTAAAATGACTATTATAACCAAAGAATATCATATTTTCTTCTAACAGGTCTGTACGCTGTGTATTATTTAAGATCGCTGATGCTTGCTGTACACCAGATGGTGTTCAGATTCACTAAAACACCCTACCCCAAAGGAGTGACACAAATAATGACAGAGCAGGACACCTGTGATCAACTTATGCACACACCCACTCACATGCATTACATAGTCTTTATAAATCTGACACAGATTAGAATAGTCTTGGAAGAAGGAACCTCAATTGAGAAATTACATCCACAGGATTGTCCTGAGGGCTTGTTTCTTGGGCATTTTTTTTTATTAATGATTGATGTGAGAGGACTAAGTCCAGAGTGAAAGGTCCCATGTCTGGTAGGTATTTCTGTGTTGTGTAAGAAAGCAGGAGTGGCAAGGCATGAAGAGCAAGGCCGTAAGATGCTGACTCTGGTGTCTGCCTTGATCTGCAGCCACATCTTTCTGCAATGGTGGACTGTAGCTTGCAAACTGAAATTAACATTTTCCCCAGCAAGTAGCTTTTGGTTTAGTATTCATCACAGTGAAGATGAAGTAAGTAGAACACATATGCCTCACAAAGTTCCACAAGGAAAACAAACATATTCTGTGATTTCTTTTCAGCACACCAATAAATACCGCTCACATATCCCGTTATGAGTATTACCAAAACCAACATAATATGTTAACCGTTATCTACTAGATCTATGTGGAAAGACATTGATATTCTTTAAAATTAATATTCCTTGGGAAGAGCCTTACTAATATAAATCATAATGGCTATTATATTACCAGATTTACCAGTTTTTTCTCAAAGCACTTTGAGTTATGTTTCTAGTTACCACATACACTGTTCTAGGCTATTTCATGGCAATTGAATGAATTCATGCAATAGATAGTAAGACGATCAATTATACTACAGCTTATATGCCTGGCCATCTCTCCTTATCCACCTCTCTTGACTACTGTCTTCTGTCTCCCTGTCCTCTTGCTGGTCCCATTCTTTCAACACCAGTTGCTCACCTCAGCTTCCATGTATCAAATATCCCGTTGCTCTCTCTTTCCCCTGTACTTCCGTTAAAATGTTTGTTTCTCTTTCCATAGCTCCCACTAGCTTCATATCACCTACTCCCCCACAACCACAATCACACACATGGGTGGACAGTCAGAAACAAATGCAAATCTACGTTATCCATTTGAGAGATTTAGCACATACAGTTGTCACCTTTCTGGGTCTGGCTTGTTTCATTTATGTAATGATTTCTAAGTTCATCCATTTCCCTGCAAATGCTATGATTTGTTTTGCCTATATGGCTGAAAAAAACGTCCATTGTGCAGTGATATCAGATTTCTTTATCTGCTCATCAGCTGATGGACATCTAGATTGATTCTGTCTTTGCTATTAGGAATAGAATAGCAGTAAGCATAAATGTGCACATTTTAGCGATGTCTTATTAAGAATCCTTTGGAACAAATGGGTCATATAATATTCTAGTATAATTTTAACTTTCTGAGGGAAGTTCACACCAATTTTTATATAGGCTACTTGAATATATACTCCCAATAACAGTGTATAAAGGTTCTACTCTGTCATGTTCTCACCAATGTTTGCCATTATTTACTCTCTTGGTGATAACTACTCAGACTTATTTAGATGAAATCTGAAAGCAATTATATTTTAACTCTTCTAATGTCTAAGAATGGTGAATACTTTTTTGAATATGCACTGACCATTTATAATTCTTTTTTTAAAAAAATGCTTATTCAGTACAGCAGCTTTTGGTTGATTATAAAAAGAAGATGTTTTGGGTATTTGATTATTACATTTCTCTAAATTTAGCAAATACAATTGAAAATGATAGCAATTTATTTAAAATATTTTTTCACTATGATTGTTTTTCTAATGAATTTTCTGTTTTTGATGTGGGCTATTGCTGTGTGCTCATTTTCCGCTGAGGTTTTTCTCTTATTTACATGATATCATTATTTAGTTTTGGAGCTGCCAGTTTTACTGTTATCACCTGTGCTAAAATGCTGGCCATGTAGGCATTTGAACTGCAAGACTTACTGTTGGCCTGGAGCACAGAGCACAACATGGACCTTTTGGAGAACAATAGAGCATGACACTTTCACTTCATTATCTCACTGCAGCTTCCCATCATTTTCCCAGCAGGCATTAGGAATTAGTGACATACCTACATATGAAAAATTTAAAGCATTATCAGAAAGTTTGGAAAAGTTAATCAAAAATGAAACTTTTTCTTAAGCAAATGAGTGAGACAAACTCTTGACAAAAATATACTACCCAATATTTATGCAGTTTATTACTTTAATGTAGGAATTAGCAGAATATCTATATATAAATCTTTGTATTCAAATACTTTACATATTAGTAATGTTTTATTGTATACATTTTACTTTTTACTCCTGAATTATGTTTAGTATCATAATTATATTAAACTGGTGTTCATTGAAATCTTTCAAAATCAGAATATCTTAAAGGTCATTTATGAATATATTTGTAGAATATTATAAATTTACAAACATCTTGTTGTTTTCAGATTGATTTTAGTTCAGATGTTATGTGATTTTTCCCAGGGTTATATCAACACAAGTCTATTCACCGTAAATGAGATACCAATGGAAGAAAAAAGAAATGATTCATAAATGAGTTTATTGGGGATACTCCCAGGAGTGAGCATGCTTTACCCAAAGCCAGAATCAGTAAGAAAAATCCATCTTTGCATAAGTCTTGCCATAAGAAAGCAACCTTCCTTGCCCTTTCTGCAAACTTGCATATCGTTCCACCAGAGTTTTCTATCTCTAGCAAGTGTTTTAGAGGAGGCCTTGTGAATGATGCAACTTTTTGAATCTTATAAATTTTTCCTTTATTCATCTAAAAACATGAAAGAACACTATTTTATTAGTCTTATTTAAAAATTGATGAGTATCAACAGAATACTTAATACATCTTCTGAAACATTAAATTTTGAAATAATAAAGTCAATTATAATCTTCCTACTTCAATAAACCACAGGATAAGAAGTTTTCTAATTATAACACTATATATAGGCATGAGCAAAATAATGGTGTCCATTAAATGCAGCACATTATCATTATATTATGCTTGACTACTTGACTATAATTTTTATAAAGACAAATTCTTTGTGATTTACCACTCTATTAATGCCAGTAATACCTTCATGCAGTTCTAGAGAGAAAACATAGAAATACTTTATTCATTTAAATATTAAAATTTTGTAGCAAATTTTCTGAAAACAAAGACACTAATGTTAGTGTCAGTTAATTGCAATGTATTGATATACACTTTTTTGCCTATCTACACATACAGTGTAAGTCTTCTCAGTGATTGGATTGGTTTTCTAAACTCTCATTTCGATATAATTAAATAATATATTTGATACAGAATAAGGAAAAATTATTCCCCGCTGACACCATTTCCAAATCTTGTTTTTTTTTTCTTCAATGTAATTTTTCCCCATAGATAGGTTTATAATGTACCTAAGGTGATTTTGTCTACTGGGGTCTTTGTAATAGCAAACACTCTTTCATTCATGTCTGAAAGAATCTTACAGATCCATTTATTGTGTCTTTTGTCTTCTCAAGAGACCCCTTGTCTTTCCCAGGGGGATCTATCCTCTTAAGACTGCCCATACTGCTTTCATTTTCGTTGTTTTTCTCTTTTGTTTTGTTTTGTTTTGTTTTAGCTTCATGTTTAGAGAAGACAAAAGCACTGTCCCTTTATCTGTCATGTTCATTTCTTAATTGATTCATTTCCCTTTGTGATAAAATAACAGCTGCCAATGTAACATCAAATAAGAAAGTGTATTTCAAATGTTTCATCTGTGAGGGTTAGTCTAATAAAATATTTTTTATGCCTTTCTGACAGCAATGGGAAAGTATTGCCAAGAGGTTGTCTCAAGATATTTTCTAGTAGAAAAGGTGGTAAAAAGGAAAAACCAGCTAAAGTTGGGCTTTCAGAGACTATCTTGGTAGGCAGCTGAGTTTCAGACCTTAATTCTTCACCCTATAGACCTCCTAAAGACAGAAATCACCTTCTTTGGACATTCTCTTGGAACTTATACTTGTTTCTATTTTGATTGTCCAATCATGTATCTGCCCTTATCTCTTTAGCCAGAAATTTTTAGTGATATTGTAAATCAACATTCTTTTAATTCTTTCACTTTTTGTCTGATTTGTTAACACATTTTCTTTCTTTTTTAAATATTTGTATGTTTAAATTTTATTGTATATATTTATTAAATTGGCAAACAAATAAAAATTATGTATATGCATGTATAAACATTAACATGTCCTCATCATCAGCATTTCAATTCTCTGAATCTGAGCACCTATATGGAATCCACTTCCCAGTGCCTAAGAACCTCCACAGGTTAGAGGCCACATGTTTCAGTATAATCTCAACATATCAGGATCCTTATGGCATTCACCTATAGCATCTCAGGTACTGGGGAACAAATGCTTCTCTGATCAGAGGCCATATTTCCAGCAACTTAGGCAAAATACAAATAATTATAAATTTGGAAAATAATTATTGATTGGGTTAAAATGCATATTGTATTTATTACAGGACTTTAGAAACAAGGAAATTCTATGGTCATTCTGGAACATATGTCTTGTGACCATTCTATAGTTAATACATATTGATAAACTAAGAGGGAATTTAAATAANCTCCACAGGTTAGAGGCCACATGTTTCAGTATAATCTCAACATATCAGGATCCTTATGGCATTCACCTATAGCATCTCAGGTACTGGGGAACAAATGCTTCTCTGATCAGAGGCCATATTTCCAGCAACTTAGGCAAAATACAAATAATTATAAATTTGGAAAATAATTATTGATTGGGTTAAAATGCATATTGTATTTATTACAGGACTTTAGAAACAAGGAAATTCTATGGTCATTCTGGAACATATGTCTTGTGACCATTCTATAGTTAATACATATTGATAAACTAAGAGGGAATTTAAATAACTGAGTCATTATATAATAAAAGTTTTCTGATAAACTAAAAATCTTGAAGCATTATAAACATTTAAAGTGAAATGAGATTATTATTGACTAAGGACATCGTGGTGATGAGAAGGATCCTGAAAGGTTAAGAACAACTATCCAAAGAGTTAAGAACAACCATCCAAAGATGAGAGTGTAACAAAATCATGTGGGGCTGATGGCAATGCGGATGATTTCTTTCTATTTTCATTACTTCTACTGCTCATGATGATGATTTAACAATGAATTGTAGGCATTTTTTTTCCTTCACTCCTGCCAGCTCCCATATCATGACACAGAGACTTATTAATTATAAATGCTTGGCCGTTACCTTAGGCTTGTTACCAACTAGCTCTTACAATTTAAATTGACTCATATTTCTTCTATATTCTACCATGTGTTGGTTACTTTCCTCAGAACCGCATGTTCATTTTGCTTCTCCTGGTGACTCTGCTCTTCCTTAATCTCAGTGAGCTCTCTCCTGTCTATAAGTCTCAGTTAACCTCTTCTTGTTTAGCTATTGGCCATTTAGTTCTTTATTGAACCAATGAGAGCAGCACATTTTCACAGCGTCCAAAAATATTGTTCCACAACAACAAAATGTACATTTAATGTGTGATAAAGTTTCTTTGCTAAGAGATGCAATAGTTCCAGCAAATACATGGAAATATAGTAAATATACAGCTCTGCTGACTGGCCCATTAGAAACAGTTATTTAAAACCTCCTGATTGTATTTTTGTAATAAAATGAACAAGCACTATAAAACTAAGAATCACGTGTGACATAAAGAACATTACACAAAATATTCTTAATATGATATACTATTTCAGATTGACTTAGAAATTAACTGGCTGGAAAACTACAGCTATCATTTGCACAAAGGTTCAACGTAAGATTGTGTTCAAGCATGACGAATTGCTTCTAACCCAATGTACACAAGTTTGCAATCTGCCATAAATGAGCTAGAGACATTGGAGAGAATATTTCACTCATACAGAATGAGGTCAGGGAGGAGGTAAAACCGAAAGACAAACACACTGATGCTTGCCCGAAGTGATGTGCTTAAGTATGGCTGGCAATCAAAAGAGTGAAGGATTATAAGGTTTTTAACTCAATGCTAGAGTCATGTCTTAAATGATGCAGTCCAATAGAGACAAAGAACTCTCATTAACAGAAATCACTCCACCACTTTGAATTCTATCATTATTACACAGATACAGTTATAAAGAAATGAATGAAAGGAAGTTCATCATGTAAGTTATTTTAAAAGCTTTAGCAAAGTACAATGACTAATGTTTGCACAAACTAAATGTAGAGGCCCTGGTGTAAGTACCTACAGAAGTGAGAAACTGTCCAGTAGTCTGTATAAGATTGATGCTGTCATGTGTCTTGCCCTACTAACTAAAATAACAAGTCTACATTTCTTTTAATAGAAGAAAAGGAACAGTTTCTTTATGTAATTATTCTTATACATTCCACCCATGTAAACTTATAAAATATTTTCTGTAGAATTAGTAAGTAGCCTATCTTATTTCAATACCGTTAAATGTGTATATCTTCTAATTATATCTGAGTGTGGCAAGCTACCAACATTTTGTAGCTAAGCACCATTTTGAGTCTCTCTCTCTCTCTCTCTCTCTCTTCCATTCTTTCCTTTCTTTCATCATTCCTTCTTCCCTCCTCCTCTCTCTTTCTGTTAGTTATTTTACAGTTCAACAAATACATGTGATAGATTGTTGGTTATTCTCTCCCCTCCCAATTTTCTCCCACCAGTATCATATCTGCCTGCCCCTATACAACCCTTACCTAGATTCATGACTTGTTTTTATTACATGACCAATCTAGTATACACAGTGCCACCTGAGCATCCAGTGAACTGGGACCACCTCTGGAGCCTAGTGAGGTTTGATTAGCATACAATTGAGAGCTGTGCTTCTTGGCGTGCACTTTTTTTCTGCTGGTACTAGCTTTGTCAGTGTAGGAACTGCACCTAGGCAACCCTTCAAGTTATGTACCACATGGACTCCATATCTCTCTACCTGTTTAATTCCACATAATAATTGTTCCAGAACAGCTACTGTACTCCTCCCCACATAGGTATATAACAACTTAATATTATGGCAGCATTTGTGGGGTAAGGGGATTATAAGAAATTGTCAGGTTACGAGCATAAATATGATTATGAATGTGATTACTCCTATACTTGAAAATAAAAAGGCTCCTTTTACCAGGTGGTGTGTGTGATTGATGTAAAAGTGAAACGCAACTAAATGAATTAAGAAAACAATCAAGTGCCACACCTGTTTGGGGGTGTGAAGGAAGAGAAAGAAAGCGAAGAAAATTAGAAATGGAGAATAGAGCTCTCCACCGTATTTTAGATTGTTTCCTTGTTTGTCTTGCCTCTTCCAGACTTACATCTAAATCTGTCACAAAGATATGGGTGTAGGCCTGGTACAAGAGATGCCCAAGGGAGCAGAGGATTATGCGGCCTTTGCAGGAAACTTGAGCACTAAGATATAGGATAGTTATAAATACACAAGGGACCCATCATGCACAACCTGCGGTCGAAAGAAGAAGGATGTGGGTCAGAACTCTTTAACACGAGCTACAGAACAGTCTAATTCAAACTATTTCTTGCCAAGAATACACACACACACACACACACACACACACACACTGATATATATATATAATTTCAAAATTAGAAACAGCCTTACCCAAAATGTTACAAGGATAGAGTTGGTTCTCACACTTCTCCACTTCTCATTTGTAATGTGTCCTGACTCTATCGTTCACTGTGGATCATATGCAGTCACTAAAAAGAGCCATCCATCTGAAGAAGATGGGGCATAGAGAATCAATATCCATATATCCATAATTAAACAAATTATAGCTGTCAAGTTTGTTCACTAAGGAGTGAACAAGCTGTGGTCCATTAGGATCCCAGCTAGTATGGAAAATTAAGTGTTGAAGAGTCCCTTAATCAATCCATAGGCATCTCACTAAAAATCTTTCAGTACAAACCAGATTCCTAGATAAGATACTAATTCTCATGTCTACTGACAGATTTCTCAGTCTTAGTATTGTTGCTGAAACATCAGTTTAATATCTTGGTGAGAAAATTCTTCCTGTGAACAACAAAAATATACAAAGAGATACATAAAATGTGTATCACTTGATAGCACTAAAAATGTTTAAGAACGGGTGCTGGAGAGATGGCTCAGTGGTTAAGAGCATTGCCTGACTTAAAGGTCCTGAGTTCAATTCCCAGCAATCACATGGTGTCTCACAACCATCTGTAATGAGGTCTGGTGCCCTCTTCTGGCCTGCAGACATACATAAAGACAAAATACTGTATACATAATAAATAAACAAATAAATATTTAAAAACGTTTATGAACTATTTGTCACACTCTCACATAAATAGATAAAGAAAGAAAATTTGTTTATTTTGAATTGGAACATTAATATGTTTGTATGCGTTAAAGAAGTTAAGTGGATAAAAATAAGTGTTTATCATTCCTATTTCTTTTTATGCTCTCTCAAAGTTCTCTGCTCCTATTAAATAACATAATAGTGTTTAAAAACACTTGCACTTTGAAATATGACAAAGCTCCTTTTTTCCCCTTCAATTAATTCATTTTAATCCTTTCAATACTTTTTGAGTGACTTCGGTAAGTATTGTGCTAATGGGGGGATAAAACAAAACATAACTGATACCGCTGCCTCTTCTTTTGTAAGATTTGTTTTAAAATTAGTTGATGTATATCTGCATACATACCCACATGTGTATATGTATCCATGGAGCCCAAAGATAGTATTTGATCATCTGAAATTATGTTGAGTTCTGGAATCTGAACTCAAGTACTCTGGAAGAGCAAGAAGCAGTCTTGCAGCTGAATCATTTCTCTAGCGTCAAACTGGTGTTTCTTTAATCTCTGAGTTTAGCTTCTGGTGTGCTGTGAGAACAAAAGAACTCAAACTTTAGTAAATCAATCAATGTATGATATGCTAGTAGGTTGTAAGAGTGATGAACGAAAGAGAAACAAGTTAATATGGACAGGGGAAGACCAGGAGTTATTGTCACTTTACAAGATCGCTCAGGGAAGTTTTAGAGAAAAACTGATATTTGAGAACCCAGGAGGTGCAGTTGTTGTTCCTAATGAGATTGTGTTTTCTATGTAGAAGCAACATGAACGGAAAAATAAGACGACTTTCATTGCATTACAACTCTCTGTCCGTGAGAGAAAGAAATGGGAACTGAAGACAGAAACTAGGTCAGAATATGTCTGAAAGCAAGGTTCTATTTTTATGTTGCCATTTACTCTGAGCCCCTGGGGGATTTATAAAGAAGGGTGGCAAATATATATATATATGTATTTTAAAATGATAATTCTATACCCTACCTTGGTGGTAGAGTTTGAGTTCATCACATTAGAGTAGTTTATGTTGCTTTGTAGCGGTTAACAAACCCAAATGTTTGGTGGATTGTAATTATAATTTCTCATTTGGTTTACATGTACATTATTAGAGTCTGTTCATTGCAATTAGTCAAGGGCATCACAAATGGGCTTCCATCCACGGCCAGAATATAGACTGTACCACGAAAAGTGGTAAAAACTTCACTTATCCATGGAAGTAGTACAGTCTCAGGTGAATTTCACTTAGATAATTTCAATACTAAAAAGTCCAAGTAGAGTTTTTCAAATGAAGGGAATAGACTTTAAGCGTTCCATTTACCAAAGTTTTTCACAGAAAAACAGTCTTTATTGTACATGGCTGAAGAAATCCATGGCCACTATAAAAAAAAATACAAGAAGTTATACAAGAAAAAGCCCCAGTCAATACTAGGATGGTCAAAGATGAAATGAAAAAGAGACAGCACACATACAGAAAAATGCAATTATAAAGCAAGTATAAAATAGTTCTGACATGGAGAAAGTTAAAGAGTTGAAATCAAGCTACTTTGGACAGATTTTGAAAAGTACACATGCAAAATTCATTTCTTAGATGAAAAGACAAAATATAGTGTCCAAGATTATTCTTCAAAATAATTAATTATTATAAATATTTAAGTATTAAGCATACTTATATTGCTTAGCTAATTTTCTAATGCCAAAGAAAGACAATTTTTGTTATCTTCTTCCCCAATTTCTATTTCTATGTCTCATTGTATTCAAAGAAAACAGACAATAGAACGGAAATAAACATTCCTAATTAGGCTGAAGAAAAATGGTGAAGAAAACCTCAAAGCTACTGGGTCACATACAGTTTGTCTCCACTGAAAACTCATGGAGACATTTCAAGAGTTCTTGGCACAGACATATATTTTTTTCATTATCTTCATTGGTTATTTCTGAAAATGCCATAAGAAAGGAAATGTCATGTCCTCCAGAAGTTGTAGAACCTAGGAAATGTTTTAAATCTCTTAATAATCACAGATCCTCAAGTTAATGTCTTTTTTACAGTGTAATCCTCTCACCATTGTAGCATTGTAGCCGGCTATTTTCTAATTATTTCCAAGTAATGTCAGGAACCTTAGTGAGCATTTCACAGCAGTCCTATCACACTCATTTGTTTCAGATGACTCCCTCAAATGAGCTCACCTCAATTTTTGTATATTCCAATATAAAAGTATATCACTTCTAAGTAGGTTGAGAAGTAGATTCTCATTATGCAGAGAATGTAAGGGAAGTGATATTTGAAAGTATCCCAGAAAACAAAATGGTAGAAAAAGATGGAAAGAAAAAGGACGCCATAGGAAGTAATAGGCAAAAAGGAATTGTGAGATGGACTGTGAAACGGAAGTATCAGGGGTTGTGGTGGGGAAGTCAAAAAAGTAGGGTTAAATTTTGAAAAGCAACCTAGTATAGTTTGCTAAATGGATGTAAGACAGAGAACTAGAGTCCAGAATAATTCTAAAGTTATTTTCTTGAGCTATAAGCTAAGGCAGCCAATTACATACACAAAGAGATGTGGAGGAGCCACTAAAGAGGTAATAGAAAGTACTCAGTTATGTATATGTTAATTTTAGGTAAAAAGCTGCATGCATTCTTCAAGCTACCTCATTTGTGCTGTCTGGCTGCATCTACTGTTCAAATCAGGAACTGGAAACATTCGTGCTACACAAAATACAACAGACCTTTTAGAAATGTGAGGATATGGTTATCTCTGTAATCTCTCCCTCTCTCTTTCTGTATTTGTGTATGTGTGTTTAATAAGCAGAATTTGTTGTGTGTTTCTATTTCTGTGATGTATAATATATAATAAAGACAGTGGTGTCAAATGTTTTATTATCCTTTCTTTAGAAAATTCAGTATCGGAGCACTCATTCCACAGTACTTGGATAATTTTCTGGGATATTTTTAATCTACCAATCACTATTAACTTCTAAAATCAGATTATATGTAGACACAAAATACTTCTTTTGCCCCTTCACATAATTTTGCAAAAAAAGATTTAAATGCAGGCTTTAGAACTGTTCAAAATTAAATAAGTTATAAGTGTCTCAGAATATGGCATCTATAGTAACTAGTTTCTTTTTCATAAAGTTTTGTATGTTCGGAAAGACAATATCCATATCCTATAATGACGTTTTCAGGGAACATGAAAAGAAATAAATTCCCTAAGACCCTAAATAGAATATGTATCCATTCACACTCTTCCAAAGTACTATCATCATGTGACCTCCTAGCTCCCCTAGGAAACCAGGAGTTTGACCTTTGTGTGAGATGTGCCACACATTTTCATTGCAACCACAATATTGAAAAATAAATCCTAATCTCATAAAGCAGAGAATTCTTTCATCCTGTCTGTGTTGAACAGTGAAAAGCTTGTGCTTCCAGAGGAATTCTGCCCTGCAGAAAATGTGTTCTAAATTCAGCAGCCAGCCAAGTGCAGGTGCAGAAGATTCTCCAGACCTCGCCCCAGGTTCTGACTTACAATGATCTCTCTGCATTATCCAGCTGTGCATCCATCTCGGAGGCATTTTATTCTTTCATCTTTCCCAGAGGATGCTTACTGTGCAACTGAAACTTTTCTTTACCAAGAACATTTCTCAATACTTGAAAACTTGTCTGAATTTTTTTGCCATGCCTAAATCATATCACTCACAGCCCTTTCTTTTTTATTAAGATGAAATTGATAATATTTATTTTCATATTTCATTTTTGCATGAGCAGTGATTCTTCAACCTATTTGCTTGAAATTCTTTTCAACATCAAATTAAAGTTTGGCATTGCACCTTTTGTTGTTATTGTGGTTATTACTCATAGTTTTTGAAGACAGAATTCTCATCTTATACCCCAGGCTGAACTCCAACTTGTGATCCACCTGACCTCACAAGTATTAGAATTACAGGCAATTATCAACCAAAAGCATTTTGACATGATTTTCCTCAATCAAAACAGTTTAAGTTGATACTTCTTCATGGAGAAGAGGGATTTACCACAGTCACCACCTATTTTGACACTGTCTCTTGACCACTGTATAGCTTCATTTATAGACTAGATTCGAATGTATCATTTGAATTTGGCAGTGCAGACCTTATGAACAATTCAACAGGCAAATAGGAAGCTCTTGCCACAGCCACAAAGTTTTAAGATCTTAAGATTAAGGTTGTCTAATTTTACAGTCACAAATCAATAAATACAGAATTTCAAAACTTGCACTATTTTCATGGTGTTACTTTATAATACACATAAAACTCACCCTATGAAAGGATATGAAAGGATCAGCTTCCTCTTGCCCTTCCATCTGCTCATTTTCTGCTGTTTATCTTGTCCCAAAGTATAAAGTATCTACATTTCTTTTCTTTTTGTGTTGCATGTTTTTATTTTTTTTGTTCAATGGAACAATAATATTACACTTCACCTAAGTTAAGTATCCATTTTTCCTGTTTTCACTTGTAATGTGCCTTCGCTATTTTATCAAAAGAATGGGTAAGTAAATGTGGAGTGGAGAAATCTTGCTCGGATACAAATGTATTCTCTCCAAGGCTTCACCTGACCAAATGAGGAAATGAAACTTTAACTTCCAGTAACCCTGCTTTCAATAAATACAGCACTAGTTGCTTTCTCTCAAATGGTAATAAGAATAATTTTAGAATAGCAGAAATAATTTTACATGGTAATGATTATGATCATAAGTCTTATTAAAATGACTTGTGTATATATGTAATCAATAAATATTAATAATTAAAATTATTATAGGAGGTAAGATTTCTTGGTTGTATTTTAACATGTCATTCCAGTCCCTATTTCCTTTGTTGTCTTACAATTCATCAGCTGCCCTTCTTATGCCTCTACAATCAAAAGTTCTCTCCTGTTAAAGAAACCCCATCACGGCATTCTTCAAGTTCTTTAAATAACTTTCTAATTGTTTGTATTAATTTTCTGATATTATACTATAGTTACATTATTTTTATTTCAATTTCCAACCTCCAAACCATTCCATATATCCCTGCTTTCTCTCTTTCAAATTCATGGTTTCTCTAGTGCTGAAGACAACACAACATCTAAATAAGTCATTGAATACAAAAAAGAGGAGCTGGGGCCTATCTAGAGCCCTCCCAGCTAGTATTCATGATACTGCAACATACTCTGTACCTTACCAAAGGAGAAAGGTAAGCACCAAACCAACTACAAACACGTCCATCTACAGTGGTGATCTGTCTGCAAGGTATGCTGGTGTAATAGTGACTCAAAAGCTGTGAGTAACCAACCAATATCTGTCTTCATTTAAATCCTACAAAATAAGATGGAACCTCTGCCCAACACTGCTTGGGTGGCCATAAATCTAAGACTAGAAAGACCAAGGACATATGAAAAAAAAACAACAAATACTACTATTCTGCTAAAGAAACACATCAATAAAATGAATCATAATGATATTCTGATATACTCACCCATCATGAGAGATGCTTCCTCCTGTAGCATATGTTAACAAATATGGATACCCACAACTGAACAATTTGCAGAGTATGAGAGACTTTGCCTTAGCTGAGCTAAAGGTAGCTCACTTATTCTGGTTGGACAGGGAAGAAACCAGCATAGGACCAAACTAGACCCTTTGAATGTGGGTAACATTTGTATGACTTCCTAGCCACTGGCAGTGGCACTAGGATTTATCCCTACTGCTTGTACTGGCTTTTTGGCACCGATTCTCTTTTTGTGGATACTTTGCTCAGCCTAGATACAGTAGGGAGGGCCTTGGACCTTTCTCACAGCAATGTGCCTTACTCACTCTAAGAAGTGGATTGGGGAGTGGGGTGGGGAAGTGGAGGGGAGGGAGTGGGAACAGAAGTTGGCATGTAAAATGAAAAAAAAACGATAGTTTGTTTTCTTTTTTAAAAAAGGAAAAAAGTAAACACGCACACGCACGCACGCAAACACACACACACACACACACAGAAAATAGAGCAGGAATGAAACATACAGGAACCTTACAGAGACAATGGTACCTGTACAGTACCTGCAAGAGTCTGGGTCAGATGGGGTCTCAGTAATAAGTGGGGAATTGGACATTGGGCATTCCTAATCCAGAAGCTATCTCCAATTGATAATTTCTCTCAAAAGAAAACAAACAAAAAAATTTTTGCAGCTGAGACTCCCTGGATTTACAAACTACTTAAGGACAAGCTCCATGCTCAGAAGTAGATGGCTAACAGGAATGGCTTCAATGGTATTTTTGGAGATTATTTTCTAGTAATGCTTCTTGGGTTGTTACAGTTTTTCCTCTATTTAGAACTTTTGCTTGTATATTATGGTTTCTGTTTTTTCTGGTTTTGATTTTTATGAGATATCTGTGTTGATAAATGTGTGTATCTCTGCACTATATATCATTCTAGTGCTTTTTTCATTTTTAATTTTTTTATTAAAAATTTCCACCTCCTCCCATTTCCCTCCCCCTCC
>LOEQ01001098.1:302890-316225 GCA_001685075.1 Bramus lutescens | reverse complement strand
GGAGCCTAGTCTGTTTGGATGCTCACCTCCCTAGACCTCGATGGAGGGGGGAGGGCCTTGAACTTCCCACAGGGCAGGGAACCCTGACTGCTCTTTGGACTGGAAATGGAAGGGGAGGGTGATGGGGGAGAGGGAAGGAACTGGGAGGAGGGGAGGAGGTGGTAATTTTTAATAATAATAATTTTAAGAATGAAAAAAGAATTCTATTATATATTATTATATATAATATATAAAAATACATATCACATATGAACTATACATGCATATCTACTTACAGAGAGTATATATGTACACAGACAGTATATATATATATGTTTGTATCTATGATATGTACATATATGTATATATATGCAATATATGTAAACATGTATATAGACATATATGACATGACAATGTGTGGAATAAATTATATATACAAATTAAAATATAATATATATACATTTCCTCTTATTTATCGCATTATTTCAGGAATATATGGCCTCAAGTGTCCTTAGGTATGGATTGGTCTTTCCCATCTTTAAAAAGTTAGGCAGCATCAGAGTGAATGGCACAATGTTGTAGAAGAAGTTTTGTTTAGTAAAATATTCCTGTTTTGTTCCTTTGAATGGATTTTGAAATAAAAAAAAGCGCAAGTATAAAATGGATTTAGGTCTTGTAAAATAGGATGTGAGTTCTACCTGTGGGACTTTAAACTCCAATTCTACTATGTTGTTCATTCCTGTGTTGGAGGACAAGTGAAGAAGATTTTTAATAAAAATGTTCAAAGGAAGAAACTTAGCTTCATTTTGAAATGAAAAGGATGAATTCACTTTAGATTTTTATGGGTAAGCTCTCTTCTTTTATTCTGCGATTATACTATAATTATTTTCTCTTCTCCATCTTGCCTCCAAAGCCTCCCATGTACCTATCTTTGTTCTTTCAAATTCATGCCCTCTCCTCTTACCAATTATTATTACATACATATATTGATACACTTATAAATTAATAAATATAGCCAGCTCAGACTATTTGATGTTACCAATATATGTCTTCAAGGTTTGGCATTTGATATTTGCTTACCAGTTGGGGTATTCTTTCCCTGAAGAAGATATTTCTTCCCCTCTCAGGATTTCTTAGTTGCTTTGTAGTTCTTTGTGTAGACTCGAGTAAAATGGTGTCTTTTGGAAAGTTGGAGCTACATACATAATGTCTTACCAACATGACTGCTTTAGAGAGTTGAATGAGGACAAGATACCTTTAATCCTGGCACTCAGAGGAAGATTCAGGTGGATCTCTGTGAATTGAGGTCAGCTCGGTCTACAACGCTCATTCTAGGACAGCCAAGGCTACACAATAAAATCTTGTCTAGAAAAATTCAAATAACAACAAGAACAATGAAGGACACCAACAATAGACCTGTCAAAGTAAACTTCTATGAATTTTAAAATATCCTTTTAAATTTTTTGTACTCAAAGTTAATTATGAATGTAAAATTGATGCTTCTATGCATGGCTTAAAGATCTCAAATTCCTGTGAAATAATTGTTCTGTTTCTAAATTTAAATATATGTATACAGGTCATTGAGAAACAGCATGCCAAAATTTCTCTATCACACACATACAAAGAGCAACATAAATGGTGTATGCATGTATGTGAGTGTGTGCGTGCGTGCGTGCGTGCGTTCACATGTACTATGGCACTGGGATGAAGGTCAGTGAATATTTTTGAGGGTCAGTTCTCTTCCTTCCACCATTTGGTTCTAGGGTTTCAATTTCATCATACTGACTTGGCTTTGTTTTTAATTTTGCCATTTTTTATAAATTTATAAAATAATCTTAATTCTAGTATATTATTCCACAACAAAGGGAATTAGTTCTTCTACATTAACCATGAGATCTCTGTCATGTCACTTAACCAGACTTAATGTTTGATAAATATTTATTGTGTAAGTTCTATACATTCTCATGGAAGACAGGACTAACCATAAGTGATTAAACTATCTTGAATTATGCCTTGGGTAAAATCATTAAGTTTGAAAGTTTAAGTCATTAAGCTTAAACTTTTATTTTATTGTGTTATTCAAATATAAAATGAGAAGAACATATTAACTGGTATTACAACCTATGAATAATTAGGTTGTGATGGACACATGGAAATACTAGATAAACTGTTAAAATTCATAAAGGTGTGTTCACTCTCTTTAATAATTGAAAATGGAAAAATAATTATGCCTGAAAATAAGTGAAATGTCTTAGTCTGAGAATGATATATAACTGTAGGTACAACGGATCCATAGAGAAGGCTAGCAAGAAGAATCAGAGGGTAGGATCCCTGGCTTTGCACGCATGAGGATCTGAGCTCAAACTTCCAGCATCCACGTAGAAATTCAGGCATTATTAAACAGCATTCATAGAAACCTAGCACTGTGCAGGAGCTGTGGAAATACCGTTTTGTTATCTGAAAATGTTCTCTGGCTTCTAATTAAGTGTTTTTTTGTGTGTGTGTAAGAGACACAATACCTACTAACCTGTGCAGTTCCCATCTCTATGGCAGATTTCTCTCATGGAGATGAGGGGAAAATCAAATTCCACAAAGAAACCCACTTTCAAGCACAGGCATGCTTTTGTGCCCTTTAGCATCTTGCAACTGGAGAAGAAGGTTGTCCTGAATCATGTACCAGAGTGGTAAAAGGTAGCCAACCCAGTCCATTAAACTACAAAATCACATGATATAGCCATATCCAGGAAAGCCTGTTCTTAATCACCCCAGGAGAGCCGTCAGTTTTAATGGTAATAAGATTTCAGTCCCAGCAGGCAGATGGCAACAAGGCTAATAAATCTAACAGCCCCCAACTGTTCCCTTCTGAAAAGCAGATGTGAAAAAGCTACCTCTGATGCTTTCTAGTGTGGATGAAAGAATGACACTTTCAAGGCTTCCCTGGTTATTGCATTTATTGGTATATCAGAAAAAAATGTATAAAGAAAGGGGACAACATTCATCACTCCCATAATAAGAATTATTGTCAAACATGCAAACAGTAACTAATATTGGCATATGTGCACCAAGAAAAAAATGTAAAATAGTGTAACCATGGTGGAGAAAAGTACAGTCTGTTATCAAAAAGCTGAGAGTAGAGTCACTATGCCCTTGCAGTTTTCAACCTCTGTATAAACTGGGGGCATGGGGACCTTGAGGGGAAGGCTGAAGGGGGAGTGGGGAGACAGGGAGGGGACCAGAGAAAAATGTAGAGCTAAATAAATATCAATTAAAAAAACTGTGTCTATATACAAAAAAGTCCAACAAATATTTCAATCCCCATTTTTATTTCATCACTACTCATAGTAGCAAACCATAGAATTAAACTAGTTGATCATAGATGTACATGTGTGTGATTCAAAACTCTCTCCTCTCTCCCTCCTCTTCTCTCTTCTCTCTCCTCTTCTCTTCTCTCTCTCTCCTCCTCTCTCTCTCCTCTTCTCTCTCTCACTCTCTCTCTCCTCTCTCTCACTCTCTCTCTCTGTATGTTTTTGTGTGCACTTCAGCACTAAACAGTTCAAAATACTGTTTCTAAGCCTTGTTTCCTATTTTTAGGAAACTGGATACTTTTGAGTTACCATTTTGATTTTCTCTGATGGATTACATAGCCATTTAGTTGCTCTAGCTTAGTGTTTTATTCATCAAAAAAAAAGTATCATCCAGGGAATTATTAGGAATCTGTAAAATGCATTCATATAATTCAGAATAGAATAGATTGTGCTAAGTCACAAAAATTGGCTCCAACTCCTTACAGATCATTTGATTAAATCTCATTTTCTACATAGTTGAGTATTTTTCTAATCTAATTTAAAAAATGTAGATCAGGAAAATTGAAATTTCACATTCAAGACACGTATCTTTTCACTAAGCTTTATGCTATAAAGTCTAGGCTAACATTTAACTGGTGAACTCGATTATTTTGCCTATGTGTGGGCATTAAGAAGTTTTAGTCATTCTTTATAGTCTAAGCTGGCTGAAGGTATCCAAAGGGTAGTGCCATTAGGATGAGAAAATATAGACTATTGCAGCCATGCTGATCTGAGTGGCCTGTACTACCACAGGGAGACGTGGTAGCAACCAGGCCCAAACTACAGGTGAGGGCCATGTATGGGTCAATGGTCCTACCTCAGTCAGTGTCTTTGTTGATGTGATATGTTCTTAATTCTTTGAGGATACTGATTTCTCAGGCCAAATTTTCTTGGCCATCTAAAAATGAAAATTGGATTCTGGGATAAAAGATGCATTGGAAGTAAATTTTAAACCTATATGACTAAAGAGTTAATGATAGAAGGGAAAGAGAACACAAAGACACACACACACACACACACACACACACTTGGAGCAAATTCACACAACTGCAGAGAAATGGACAGAAGGGAAGTAAGAGTTGTGAGCAGACTGAAGAACACATCTTTCTCTATGTAACATGAAACATTGTTCTTATTTAGCTTTTGAAATTAAAGAAACATATAAGGTATTAAACAAGAGTAAAGAGAAAGCAAGGTTTCTTCTACCACAATATTTTGATGGGACACCTGGAGCCATGAATCTACATTAGGTGTGATTTATTCCAGCAAAAATACCTTCAGTTTCATTAGAATTATTCTTAAACTTAAATTGCTGTAGGAACCAATCCTCACAGCTTAAGGAGGTTTTTTTTTTTTACTCGCATTCACATTATGACTAAAGTATAGCAACTGCTTGAGATAAAAAAGGAGGAAGTACAGCAAGAAGATACTGAGAGAAATATGGATGAATAATAGAAAGTTTAATCCACACACTGGCCAGGTGAGATTTTGCCATTGATATTTCAAATCTTATATTACAAATAAATTATGATGCAGAATTATATTTAAATATTTGACTGATGAAAGACACACATATATTATTTTGTTTATATTAAATGAATAATGTTTATTTTTAAAATAAGACTGATTCTTCCAATATTTTTTGTGTTAATGAAGCAACTCTTTAGGCATGGAGTAGGACAGAGATGATCATTTACTCATGAAATGGGATGTTCTTCTGCTACTCATAAGGAAATCGCAGAATATTTTTTGAAATGAAAATAGGTAATTTCCAGTTGATTATTTTTCTTGAAACAAGAAGAAGCTCTTAAGAATATAAATCAGTGGCATTGTGCGTGGCTACTGTGCATAACACCGTTACTCTTGTGATATGGAGACCAAAGATAGGGAAAGTAATGAGATAAGGAAGAAGGTGGGAAGGGAAGAAGAAAGGAAGAGTTAAAGAAAGAAAAGAAGGAAGAAAGAAAAGAAGGGAAGGGGGAAGGAGGAAGGAACTTCAGAAGTGTAGAATTTCAATAAAACACACTGCTCCAAATACATAGATAATTGCATGTTTATTATGAACTCAAGTTCCTGTACTCAAGTGCTAATGTGACTTCTGAACAAAAGCTCCTGGGAAAGTAATGAGGGAAAGCAGGCCAAGTCTGATTTTTTGATGGATGTTACTTTAATGATTGACAGGTTAAGATGGGATCAAACACAGAATCCAAAGAAAGGAACAGATTTTTGCTGTTCACAGAGAGAGGAACCAGCAATTCTCAGGAAAGGAAGACTCAGAGTCAGGTTTGTTATACTGAGACATATTTGTGCACTACATGGTATCTCTTAAAATGCCACCGTACTTCAGTGCATTTTGGAGATTTTGTTATTATTATTACTGATAAACTAATTTCTTTTCTTCTGCATGAATTTTCCCCATTCCAGCTGATTATATTTGGATTATATTTTGAGTTGTGCTTAAGATTAATTTTGACATTTCCTTCTCTGAAAACTATGTTTCAGAAGAGGATAATATTAGGATAATATTAATAAGAATATAAAATGAATTAATATAAAATTTACCATACGAAAAGGTCACATACATTATAGTTTAAATTAAAATTTAAAACTAGACAGCTAGGACTGTTACGCAGAGAAACCCTGTTTCCAAAAATCCAAGAAAAAGCTATATTACTTATCAAAACTTTCTTTCAGTGGGCTTGAGAATTTATGTGATTATTGTATTAAGTTCATATTACAATGTTTCAAGTGTCGAGTAGGCATTTAACCATATATATTAAGTATTTGTGGGTGGCTAGTCTTCAATTGCAAACTTGACAGAATCTAGTATCATCTGGGAGATAGGCCTAGTGATACATGTAGGAAATTTTCTTGGTTTCATTAATTGATGTCAGAAGAGCTGCTCACTGTAGGTGACATCACAAATCCTGCACTGTATAAATGGAGAAAAGGAATCGAGCGATAGCATGCACTTATTGATTGTGCTCTGTTTAAAATTCTGGATGTGATGCAAACCACTTCTAGCCCCTGCTGCTTTGACTTCTCCACCATGGTATATGATTCCTTTAATTGAAAGATAAAATAGACCAGTTCTTTTTAAATTCATTTTTGCCAGGGTCTTTTATCACAGCAACAGAAAAAATACAGAAGGAGAAATTGCTATGGAGATGTGAGACAGATACTGTGATTAAACAGGACCTCATGTTTCTTAGGCATTTGAACACTTCATTACTAGTATGTGGCAGATATTTTTGGCACAAAAGTTTTAGCACTTAGGTAGAAGAGATTCATTGGCCATTTTCATGTGAGTTCAGAAGAAAGTAGCAATACATAAGCGAACATAGAATGTGGAAGCCCAAATAGTAAGGATTCGGGAGGGAGTCAGAAATCCACTCAAATGCCATGGAGCCAAACCATTTCATCGTAGGAACCAGGAGACTGACATGGAGCTGTAGGATTTGTGTTGCCTCTAATGAATTTTGGGTTTTCTTTGGTGTAATTGCCCATTGCTCTGGAATAAGAATGCTTGTTTTGTGACAGGATTTGTTGCAATCTTGTAATTTTATTTTAAAAGCTTTTCTTTATTCTTTTTTCATACAATACATCCTGAACACAGCTTAGCCTTCTTCCCTTCCTTGTATGTACCCCAACCTCTTCTCTCTCCCAGATTCACTTTCCCTTTATTTCCTTTCAGAAAGGAGCAGGACTCCCAGCAATAGCAACAGAACATGAAATAACAAGATGCAATAAGTCTGGTCATAAACCCTCATATCAAGGCTGTGCAAGGCAACCCAGTAGGAGGAAAAGGGTCATGTGAACAGGCAAAAGAGTCAGATATACCCCCACTCTCACTGTTAGTAATACAAGAAAAACTCAAATAAACAAACAAACAAACAACTCAGAATGTATGCAGAGGACCTAGGGAATGAATAGCCATGCAGACTCTGTGGTCATTCTTTCCATCTATGAGACCCTAGGAGCCCTGCTTAGTTGATTCTTTGGGCCTTGTTCTACTGGGTCCTCAACCACTTTGGCTCCTACAATCATTCCTGCCCAATTTCTGGGAGTTCCCAAAGCTCTGCCTAATGATTGTGACTGTATATCTCTGCATCTGCTCACCTCAGATGCAGGAGGAAATTTCTCTGGTGATTGGTCTAGGCAGCAAACTACGAGTGTAGCAGAACAAGACTGGGAATAATTTTATTGACTTTTTTTCCATTTTATTTTCCTTTTGCCGAGATGTTTGGTTCTGCCCTAAGTATCTGAGTCATCCAGCATCAGGATCCTAGCTATTACTGCAGTGTCAGGCATGGGCTACTTCTTGAGATGTGTGCCTCAGGTTAGATGTGGGGCTGGGCAGTCCCACAAGATCTGTACCATTGCCTCAGTACATATTGCTGGCAGGGAAGGTTGTGGGTCATAGATGTTGTGGCTGGAATGGTTTACCAGTCCTACCACTGGAAGCTTAGATAAGTTACAGAAGATTCAGGCTCCCTATTCTCCATTACCAGGAGACATTTCTAGGCTCATCATTATGGGTTCCAGGAAGTTTCCAATGAATGCCCTCAGTTTCCACATTGACTCTTAATGTTCTCTATTCCAGTACTTTCCCCCTGTGTTATCTTCCTCCATCCCTCCATTCCCCACCTGACCCATCCAGTTCCCATACACACCTGCCTCAAATCCATCAAATCCATCAATAAAACCTATTTTATTTACTTTTCCTGGAGACGTCCACCTGTCCTCACTAAAGACCTTCTCATTGCTTTGTCTCTCTGGGTCTATACAGTGTATGCTATTATCCTTTACTTGATAGCTAATATCCTCTCTATGTGAGTACATAACATGCTTGTCTTTCTAGACCTGGGTTACCTCACTCAGCTTTTTTTTTTTTCTGGTTCCATCCCTTCACCTGCAAATTTCATGGAGTCATTTTTTTTCTAACAGATGAGCAATGCCATTGTGCAAATATGCCATATTTTCTTTTATGCTTTTTTGGTTGAGGGACATCTGTGCTGTTTCTAGTTTCTGCTATTATGAATAAAGTCACTATGTGCATAGTTGAGAAAATGTCCTTGTGGTAGGATGGACTATCTGAGTACAAGTCCAAGTGTGTAGCTTGTTCTTTTCTCAGGAAGTGCCATATTAATTTCTGTAATTGCTGTACAAGTTTGACCTCTCGTCAGCAATGCAGGAGTGTTCCCCTTGCTCCACATTCTTGTCAATATGAGTTGTCACATGTGTTTTTTTTTATATTGGCCATCCTGACATGTGTAAGATGGAATCCAAAGTTTTTTGATTTTCATTGCTCTGTTAGCTAAGGATGTTGAACATTTTTCCTTTAAGTGTTTCTCAGCCATTTCAGATTCCTCTCTTGAGAATTCTCTATTTAGATCTATACCCCATTTTTAAAATTGGATTCCCTGGTTTGTTGATGGCTAGGTTCTTGCATTCTTCATAGATTTTGGATATTATGCTTCTATCCGATGTGGAGTTGATACAAATATTTTACCATTCTGTAGGCTGCCATTTTGCCTTAATCACAGTGACATTTGTCTTTCAGAAGCTTTTAAGTTTCCTAAGGCCCCTTTTATTAATTGTTTATCTTGGTAAGTGCACTACAGATATTCTGTTGAGGATGTTTTCTCCTGTGCCAGTTTGTTCAAGGCTATTCCCCACTTTCTCGTCTATCAGGTTCAGTTTCTCTGGTTTTACGTTTAGGTCTACAGGTCCACTTGAACTTGAGGTTTGTGCGTGGCTTTTAGATAGTGATCCATTTGCATTGCTTTACATGCACACATCCAGTTAGACCAGCACCATTTGTTGAAGAGCTTTCTATTTTTTCCATTGTATTTACTGGCAATTTGTCACAATCAGGTGTGATAGGTATGTGGATGTATGTCCGTGTCTTCGATTCCATTCCATCAATCAATGTGTCTGTTTTGATGCCAATATCCTGAGGTTTTTTTTTTATTACTAAAGCTCTGTAGTACACTGTGAAATCACAAATAGTGATACCTCCGGATGTCCCTTTATTGTACAGGATTGTTTTAGCTGTTCTGAGTATTTTTGTTTTCCTATATAACATAAAGCATGATCCTTTAAATTTCTGTAAAGTTTTGTGTTGTAATTTTAATAGGGATTACACTAACTATGTAGATTGCTTTGGGTAAGATGGCCATTTTTACCATGTCAGGTCTACCAATCCATGAGGATGGAAGATCTTTCCAACTTCTGATATTTTCTTCAAATTCTTTCTTTAAATACTTGGAGTTTTCAGCATACAAGTCTTTCACTTGCTTGGTTAGGGTTACCACAGAATATTTATGTTGCTTGTTTATGTTGTTGCCCTGATTATTTTCTCAGTTCATTTGTATATAAATGCTACTGGTTTTTATAGATAATCTTGTGTATCCAGCCATATCTCTAAAGGTGTTTATCAAATTCAAGACTTTTTTTTCTTTTGCTATCTTTTTGTTTGTTTGTCTGTTTGTTTGTTTATATTTAGAGCCCAAAGTTAAAATTCTCCATGCTTTTACTGTGTTGAAATAAGGATAAAGGCTATGGGGAATATAAAGATAGCCTATCTATTTTATATTAGACCATATTTATGAGCTTACAGGACAAAAGGTAGTAGGTTACTGATGCAATGAGAACAGGAGAATTCTGGGAAGGAGGAAGTTGAGTCCTCCCACTCCTGCCCAGACCACTGAAACAGCAGGATGTGAGAGGTGGAACAGAGCTGGGTGGAGAGAAAAAGGAGGAAGTAGAGTCAGAGAGAAGCCATGGAGCTGCTGCTGAAACTTTGCTTGTCAGCCACACCTTGTGGTGATGATTTATTAATGATGTGGTGATTCTATTAATGACAGATTAATAGAAATTAAGATGTGAGATTTAGCCACTAAGAAGCTAGAACTAATGAGCTAAACAGTCATTTAACTGATACGGTTTCCTTGTGGTTATTTCGGGAGTTTGGGTGGCCAGGCATTTGGGAAACAAACAACATCATACAACAGTTGGTTTTGCTTTTTGGGCGACAGAGTTTCTATGTGTAGCCCTGGATGTCTGGAATCTCTCTTTGTATACAAGGCTGGCCTTGAACTCACAGAGATCCACCTGCCTCTGCCTCCGGAGTGCTGAGATTAAAATGTGTGCCATGTGCCACCACCGCCTGACTCACACATGGATTTTAATGTGACATCAGAGGATCAAATTCAGTTCGTCTTGTTTGTCAAGCACTTTTCTGAGCAGCCATCACCCCAGCCCCACAAAGGCTGTCTCTGTATGCCTGTGACTGCAAGGCCCAGAAAGTCTAAAAATTGACCTTAAATAGAAAGTCACATTGCTGAGTCCATATTCTTAACCAGTAAAGAGACTGACACTTAGTTTTGCATTATAATAATTAACATGGAAAAGCTTACATAAGTGTCAATGTTTGAATGTTAGCTTGTACTGAGATAGACTATAAAAGGGGATATACTTGTAAATATATATGAAATAATTTACTGAAATTAATATGTATTGTATTATATTCTTATAATTTATGTGCTAAGGTAGCCAATTATTTCATCATGTGATGTGAAAAATGATCATGTCTATTCTGTAAAAATCAAACAATTTCTACAAAATAACAAAAATCAAATGGAAAACCTAGAGTTAATAGGAGTAGAAAGGACATTATGGCATTTTATGCACTACATTCTGTGCTAGAGAATTTTCAACTATAATTCTCTTCATAAAAGTCCATACCTGTTAGGTTAGATTAGAAGAAACATTGTAAAGCAAAGTTGTATATGCTATAAAGACATGAAAACAAATAAATTAAATTCAGGAAGAAATTATTGTACATTGTTCTTGGAAATAATGTAGAGAAATTTTTGCAGTCATGTCAGTTAAGTACAATTCTGAAAAAAAGCATAATAATTTAATAGCCAGAAGACAGTTTAGAAACAACAGGAAGAAGGTCATATAGGTTCAGAACTAGAAAGGATAAAATAGTTCCTTAATCAGTTGAAATTCTATACAGTACAGTTTTGCAGTGCAGAATGAGTGTGAGAGCTGTTTGGTGCACATGTCAGGAGAGGCATGAAGAGTCGAGGTGGAATGCCAAGAGTCATTTGAAATCTGTTTAATATCTGAACAACCTCCAATAAGAAAGATATGTGGATATGGCCAGGGCTAACCAGGGAGAGTAGGAAAGGTTGATTGCATTCCACATTGTTGGAGGACTTGATTCGTGTAGTACATGAGACATATTGATAGCCTAAGCTTAAATATGTCTATGAAGATGAAGGGAATGCAAGTTGAGATTAAGAGGTCTCATACAAGCTACTGAGGCAATGAACATGATTACAGAATAAGATGTCTAATTTATTAAGTGGTAAGGCATTTGTACCAATTAACAGAATCTTAAATTAAGACCAAACACAATTCTAGCATGTGAGATTGAAGTTCCTTGTGTCATCTCTTGGAAATCTGAATAAAGTGTGAGCTATGTTTTGGATTCAGATAATTAACATAAGCAATATTTATTGGTTAATGTTTTTAAATATAAGAATAGTCATGGAAGAGAATAAGAAAAGCAAAGGCCTCCAGTCAATATAAACTTTTCCAGTTGTTTGATTTGATGCACAAGACAGGGATCAGGATGGATTTTTCACAACCTTTCTTGGAGTCAATGCCACCTTAATGAAGTAGAATTTTTAAATATAACTCTAGACTGAAAAACAAAGACAACATAAGTAACTTTTTTGTTGCTCAGATTCAAGCTTATTCTAGTGTTGACAAGAGGTCCTGCAGCCTTCAATCCCAAAGAAACATACAGAGGTTTATATAAACTTGTTGGCCTTTTAGCGCAGGCTTCTTATTAACTCTTACATCTTAAATTAATCCAAAAATCTTGTCTGTGTTAGCCATATGGCTTGGCGCCTTTTATCAATGAGGCATTCTCATCTTGCTTATTCTGTGTCTGGGTGATGACTGTAGACTGAGCCTTTCCTCTTCTCAGAATTCTCCTGTTCTAGTTACCCCATCTATGCTTCCTGCCTGGCTACTGACCAATCAGCATTTTATTAAACCAATACAAGTGCCAAATATTTACAGGGTACAATAAAAATTTTCTACAGTACTTTCCATTTTTTTCTTTTTAAAACAAGAACTTTAAATCTAATCTTTGTTTAGACTTTTTTTTGACCATTATCCATAACAACTTGTAAGCAATACTATAAATAAAGATAACATCCATAATCCATATTTTGAGAATGTGGGCATAGTTTTCCAGGATACTTTCTGTTGACTAGGGGTGCTGATAATCTTATGGGTACCTAAAGAAAATTTAGGAATATGATCAAGTCCTGACTGGAATATTCTGTGAGATTTGATCATCTCAATCAACAGTTTTGAGGTTGTTATAAATGTAGAGCTCAAAGGAAATTCCAAAAGGGGTCCTCAAAAATGTTGGGTCATCTGGGTCATCCATTCTTATCAGAGTTGTGTGAGGGGTCTTCAGTGATCAAGACATGATTTTTCTTAACTCAGAAAGAATCACAGCCTCTCATTTCCTGTGGAAGCAAAAGTAAAACCTCTTCTCCAAAGTAACATATCTTTTGACTTAAATTTTCAAGTCAAAGAATTTTCAAAATATATATGGTGGATTAACTAGCAAGGATTATAATCAAATATCGTTTTAGCAGTTGTTGCTCCTTCCTCACCTGTCAAACAATTCAAAAACAACACAATAACATAAAGGGACAGAAACCTCTGTCCACCGATTGGTGCCAGCATGGTCAGATAAACCCACTTAAAAACCTGAGAGAGCTTGAAAATAAATTATAGACACTGAAATACAGAGTTTAATGCAGCTTCTTGCTCTGTTTGCAGCTGGAAAGCAGAGATGTGGCTCCTTTAATTGGTTTCCTGACTCAGCTTAATAATAAAAACTGTGCAGATATTTATATCTATCTATCCATCTATCTACCTATCTATCTATCTATCTATCTATCTATCTATCTAT
>LOEQ01001098.1:292217-302849 GCA_001685075.1 Bramus lutescens | reverse complement strand
ATCTATCTATCTATCTATCTATCTATCTATCATCTATCTATCTATTATCTGTCTATAGCTTGTTTATCCGAAGTTCTTGATGTGTATAAATGTTATGTACAAGTGTCTATTTATAACTTGTATTTTTCTTATATTTTGTTTTTTTTTCTCTGTGTAACAGTACCTGCTGTCATCAGTATTGCTTTGTAGACCAGGCTGGCCTCAAACTCGCAGAAATCAGTCTGCCTCTGTCTCCTGAGTGCTGGAATTAAAGGTGTGTGCCATGACCACCCAGCTATAACTTGGTTTTACAAATATATTTTATTGTGCTTATTTCTCTGAAGAACCTCACTAACTTTTACCTTACCTAAAGGCAATATTACGACTAAAACTAGACAGGGTAAGAATACTGATCATGCTGACAAAATGGCATGAACTAGCACAAATTCTGTTCCAGGAGCAATGTCAAAGAAAACAGAATTGTAAGATATTTGTTTAGTAGGATCAAAGGGCTTAATTTATGTGCTTTGAAAATATCTGTTGTTCTTAGTGGGCCAAACCATTTTTCTAATTAAAATTATACATATACCATTTCAATGTCTCTTTCTACCAAATAGAAATTGAGTCACATATTTATTAAACTACATTTTCAGCTTACAATATGATGATAAAAATTCTATTTTAATTTTCTTATTAATATAATATAGATGAGAGTGATATATTAAATGGTATTACATATGTTGATTTAAATTATGTTTTATTCAAAAAGTATATTTAAATGAGACAATAGTTACCTATGCAAGATGACAGGTTAAATATACGAAAACACAGACAGTAGCAAAACCCTTTAAAACAGTGGTTAATGAAGTCCTTAATGTACAATAAAGTCACTATAGATTTTCTAAAAATACTTATAATTATAAAAGAATATGCTATATTCTATACATTATAAAAGAAATAATACATATTAACATAACATTTGTCATAGATCTTCTATAATGTTTTATTATAAAAAGACAATTTGAAATGAGCTATAGAGTCAAGGTTATAATTCCTCATAATCTTTCTGCCTCTTAGGACATGGTTATAAATGTTGACCACCATGGTCAGCTCTGGAATATGTTGAACCTAATGGCAATGTAAATCTTTAATCAAATAGTATATATAGGCTTCTGATTTAAATATGAAATATCTATCTATGCCTATTTGGACATAACTTGAATTCAGTAAATATTATTATTCTGGGATCTTCTTCTAGTAGTACCAGAAAAAAAATCATAAAGCATTTATAGTAACAATTGATACTGTAGTTATATCACAAGTGATCAAACTTTGCTGACATCCCTGCCTACTTGATCTCATCCTTAAATGCAGCAAGTGCTCCAGAGATGTAAAGTTAGGTAATGAGCAGTCAATTCAAAGCAGTTGTCATTAAGTATCAAAGTTCTACTATAAATCAGCACAGCAGAAGATGAAATAATGAATTAAAGATAAAAAAGTGCTATTAGACACCACTGATTTTCCTAGAATATCTCAATAAGAAAATTGTTTCATAAGAAATGAGCCTTCAATGTTTGGAAGACAGTGAGTACCATATCAGCTCACCTATTTCAGCATGATGAATTGAACCAACTGTGTCATTGGTGATGTGGAGAGTTTAGTAATTCTTCCAAGTCTCCTTACCTTTGGCAAATCAATTAGTCTTTCTCTTAAATATAGTAGAAGAAATTTCTACAAGAAAATGGTAAATTGATAATATATTTTCATATATGCACACTACTATATATAGAAGCAGAGGATATATATGAGAATTTATATGAGAACTTACCCAAATAAAGAGAAGGTCCTAACACTACCAGCATTTTTGAGGCCCACAATGTTGTCTTCTGATTGGATATCTCCTTTAAAATCTTTCCCACCATTACTTGTGTTGCTGTGATGTTCAGAAATCATCTACAATCTTTGTATTATTAGAAATATTGTGTATCCCAATGAGACCCAGAAAACTTACTGATGGCTCACAGTTACATTTTTAATATCTCCTCCAAACCCAAAAGTGCAGTGGGCTTGGCAATTGACTCTGAATTTGGACTGAATACAAGTGTCTATAATGAAAAACCCCAACTAAGATGGTATAAGCTAGAAGAAAGAATGAAACATCATTGTGCAAATTAATCAGAAGTTTTTCTCTCTTTCCAGAAAGATGTAATATTTTGTATTACTTTACTTTCTGAGAATTTTATTTACCAAGTGTTTCAATGTGCACCCAAAATAAAAATGATTAAATGAGAAAAGATTTAGTAAACTTTGTAAAAAATAATGAATACATGATTTTCATATATATACAAATAATTTATATATATGAAATATAATAATACATAATAGAGATCATATGTTAGAAATATTGTGGGCTATTAAATCTATTAAATATATGTTAATCAAACATTCATTACCTTAACATATGCTAAAGCAGGATATGAAATATTTTTCTCTAAAGAAATAAAAACAAAATGTTTGTGTGTCAAGTAAAAGGGTTTTGGTAACCTATTATGAGGTTAAGTAAAGTGCCTTCCTTTTCTTAAACTTTCTGATTCTGTTGAGGTGTGATCCAAAATAGAAACCTGATAATGTAAGATACAGAACCACGATGGGGTTTGCAGATGACTACTTGTGTCATCTCCTTTTGGGCTAAGATTTAGAAGTTAAATCTATCCTTGATAAAGGGTTTCTCTATGAATATAAAAGCAAAATCCTCTGAAGCACAGAAATAAACATTTGCGAAGACACGGGGATCTCCTTTTTAAGAATTTTTGTGTTTATTTACTTATCTTGCAATTCGTTAAGTAGACTTCTTAATTGTGTGTGTGTATATGAGTGCATGTGTTTTGTATGTGAGTGTGTATGTCTGTGCGTGTACATACGTGTACACATGCACACAAGAAAAGGACATAAAGGAGAAAGAAAGAGAGTAATAGAAAGAGAAAATGAGAAGGGTTATTTTCCAATTGCTTGCCCACCAATGGTTTCAAAGGTAAGCAGAATGCAGTAAAGCTCAGTCAAGGTTTATAAAGGTAGGAAGTTCTTAAACTGTAATTTGCTAGCCTGAATCACAAAATTTAAAACCTTATTTTGTAACCTTCCTCAAAAGAAATATATATGTATATATATACATATATGTATATGTATATATATATATCTTTCCTCAAAAGAAATATATATGTATATATATACATATATGTATATGTATATATATATATCTTTGAGAACTGTTTTGTAAGAGAAGTTTTCCACTCAGTTCTTTGTATTTGAAAACATTTTGTTTTTGTGTCACCAGAAGATAATGATTGATTCAACTTGAACAGCTTTTAATTCAAGGAACTAAAATATCTTTATGAAGTATTAAAAAGACAGACAAGAAAACTAGTGCTGGATTTTGATGAAATGAAACAAGGAAGATGATACACTGAAGCAGGCAATAGGGAATAATTGCTTTTCCCAAAACTCCAAGCAGTATGATGTGAGATTGCCTCCTGATTTGGAAAGAGAGAAGAATAAATGTATACTTTAGCTATTAAAGCCAATACTAGGTGTACCAGAATGAAATCTGGTGCCAGACAAGTTCTCTTGACCCCTTCGGCCGAAATGAAAGTCCACAAAGAGAGATCTAGGAACTATGCCAATAGGCAACTATGGAAATAACTTCTCTACCCTTCTCCCAAGACTCCGCCTGCTAAGGAACAGTTGGCAGGAGGACATTGCCTTGGCAGTTAAAGTGAGGACTTTAGCTTCACAGCGTATCCAAAGGCTCCTACAGTCTAACCATAACTGGCTTGGAGTATTGCCGATCAATCCTAGTAAGAGATGGAGACTTGAACTCTGTATGAATAAGTCAGATCTTGGCCAGTAGCACTCACATGGAACGAATCTGGAACACATCCCTCACCCTGAGATTGTTGAAGCTCCTATAGGCACAAAGACAATTTTCCCTAGTTTTGCACATAACCACTTCTAATCATTTCCAGTTTTATGTAATAGGACATTCTGTAAAGAAGGACAGTTACGTGAAGATATTTGGAAGGAATTAATTCAAAGAAGTTTAGGACTGTTGAATGTCTTTAATGCTTGCCTTTCCACTCCAGGAGTCATTTTGCTACAAAATCAGATCTTTGAGATGCAACTGAACAAAACCTCTGGATTTCTGTATTTTGATTTCTTGTATTTTTCTGAAATAATAACCATCTATTATAAAAGAAGTGTGTTTAATGCTAGGTGACAGCAATACTTACCCATGGGTATAAGGATGACTATTTAGTACTTAATTAGGGATTATGCTGATAAATTAAAGTAGGGATTGCAAGTTTTCTTCCCAGATCCATGGCTTCACTAACCCCAGGGAATTGGCTGGATTTTCAGTCCCACACATGGTTTCCCTCATGTTGAGTGATTCTTAAGTCCAATCGGAATACTGTTCATTATGAGTAACGTTTAAGTGTGCCACTACTGAACTTGTAGAGTTATTGTGCCATGCTGATTGTCGTTCGTGAATATCACACACAGATAGGACTCTTTTTCTTCCATTGGAAATGTGCACGACACTAGAACTAGCCACAAAAGGTAGCTCTCAGAGGGATGGCCCTCATATCATAGCTAGTTCATGTCCTTCTGCTCCTATGTCTAAAATGCATTGTGTCTTCAGCAATAGGGAGGACTTACTTTCTACCTCTGGTAGGCAGCCAAGGGCAACAGGAGTGGCCTATAATGTTTTGGGAATCTCTGGGGCAATCCTCATCAACAACCCAAATTGGGAGCTTGTCAATTCTGCTATTGAGGTTTTGTTAGATAATCTATGCCTCTTGCAGGGAACACTATCAATTCAGATGGTAAACTTTCATTTAAATTATATGTGAATGTGCTTGAGAAGATAGAAGGAGGAAAGAATATCGACTCCCTGAAAAAGCTATGTTATAGAATATTTTAATTTTGGATATATGACAATCATTTCAAAAGTGCAGAAAATAATTAGAATCGTTATCTTTTCCCTTTAATACTTTTTATCTTCATTTTTTAAAAATTCTAATGTTATATTTTTCATTATTTTAAAAGAATTTTCAATTTGAAATATATTTTATCATATTTCCCTCCCCTCAAATCCCTTCAGATTTTATTTTAAACAGTCTCATAATTCATGATATGATATTATAACTCAAAATTTTGTGAGAAACATATACAAAGAAAATCATTAACTGTTTATCTAAAATTGTCCAATGGATTCTAAAGCAAATTTATAGGTGTCTGAAAATACATATTAATGCTCCAATTTTCTGGCATCTTTTCAGTGTGGACCTCTAAAACACCTGAGAGAAAACCATATGTTAGGTAATATTCAGTCAGTAAAGAAAGAATATAAGAATTTTCTAGTTTCAGGATGAATCATTATATTAACATGAGATAAAGTTTTATATGTGTTTAGTGAGCATTAGACAGAGTTTTTGTATGTGTTTTATAGCAACCAACAATAACTAAGTCAAGTTTAAACTCCATTTACAGCCAAATAAGCTGACACATAATTTTTATACTTTTTGCATTTACACACAATATATTTAATTGCAATAAGACTGACTAAAGAAAGAGCCTATAATTTAGGAGGAAGAGAGCAGACATAGGAAAGTTGGAAGGGAAGAGAAGAAGGGTGCATGGATAGAATCATGTATCAATTAAATAACACAGAAATTAAATAAAATGATGTCAAATCACACATTTTATAAATAGAAAAACTGTGATTTGAAGCCTGGTGACTGTCTCTAAGGCCCATAATTTAACAACTAGGCCAGTGGTCTCTGCAGTGAATTTGACTGAATCAGTCTCAAACAATGGTTTGTTGTTGTTGAGTGAGGCATCCATTAATGCTGTACTGTGAATACTATGAACATGAATAACACATGTTTGTAGCCTTGATGCAACTTTCAATTTTAGCTTCATTCATAAAACATTCAACATTTAAAATGCATTGAAAAATCTTTATACTCTAGTTTCTGTTTATATGATACTCCATTTTCTCTGTACATATTTCATTTTTTTTTCAGTACTGATTTGGCTCAGTCACTTATTTTGGCAACCAATATTCTACATCCTTGTTCACTTTACTGACAGGCAGTTTCAATCATATATCTTTATTGAAAGTCATTATTATTAAAGAATTTGGTGACACTATTTCTATCCTACAGTACATAAAACTTTCCATGACACTGGCGTGTATGAGTGGTTGAACTGCAATTGTTTCATGGGTCTTTTAAAGATCTTTTAAAAATTGATCTGAGAACAAATTTTCTCTGACTTTATTAAATTACAGCAAACTTTTGTTTTATCACAACAAACTTTTGTTTCCTCATTAATCTTATAATATTCATTAATTCAAGAATAAAAGTCTCAGTGTCAAAGAAAGGCAAGCACAAATCCAAATCATGGTAAACTTGAATTCAATTAAATCTCTCATAAACCTAAAGTATTTTTTCTTTCAAGGATATTTTACTTATAATTTCCTACAAGAGCACTCCATTTCTATCACTTCAACTCCTGCTTCCTTTCACTCTTCTCATATATATAGGTTTGTGTGTTTATATGCCTATAAGCACATGCATATACATACATGTATATTATATAGGTGTATGTGCATATATTTATATGTGTATATAGATACACACACTGATGAACTCTCAACAATATACGTGTACAATAATTATAGGTCTACACATTCACATATGCACTTAGAGAATAAATAGATACATTCAATATGGCATACAATACTGGCACAAAAACAAATGTATGGTTCTAGTTAATTAATTAAATTTGATAGTGCAATGATTAAGATAGGAATAACCAAACATGAGTAACTGATATTTATTAAAAATTTCACACAAATACATTCTAATAATTTTACTAGAAATTTTTTGTTACTGCTTCATTTTATATTGTTTTATTTTCATGCTCATTAAATTTAAAATGCATCATTTAAAGATGTCCCATGGGGTGGTAATGAGTGAGTTAACCTTTTTCTATAACATCAAAGATTTTCAATGTCACACCAGCATTGAATACCATTCAGAAATCTCTTACACATATAAGGTAAAATTTCAGTTCCGATCTTTAGACAATCAGTTAAATGTAGCTATTAATGTAAAAGACTTTGACTCTTGAAAACGGACGCTTCTACAGTTAAATGTGCTCTGGAGATCCTGGATCACTCAGATTGTATCTCATATTTCATCTTCAGGTGGAATATTAGGAGCACCACAGGGAAAGCAGGGCCAGCTAAGACCTCTGGAGGTGTCTTATCTCTTTTATTTCTTTGACCAAATCCACTTACATCAGAAACTACATTCAAAAGGACACAAATTAAAAACAAGTGCCCTAAGATAATATGTGGTTACAAAGAAGGCTAATAACGGGCGAATAGACCAAATTTGCATGTCTATCACATCTGTAGAGGATTATCTTTTTTTCTCTTTGAAGACACATGAAGGGAAGAAATCTCAAGTAGTTTCCTCTATTTTAGCTGAGGAAACACTTCTCACAATTGTCAATTTAAAGATTTTATGAACATTATGATGGGAGAAAATAGATACGGATTGAGAAATTTCAGGCTATATATCCAGTATTCAAGACAAGAGAAAGATACACAACCATCTTCAGCCTTTTCAACGTCAATAACATAAGTGGCAGAGTCTGGGAAATTTTGACTACTTTTTAAACATGTAAACTTTGCTGTATTTTCTCTTTTCCTGATATGTAGATGATATCCTCTCATTTTTGTATTAATATAATGAGTATCTGTTACAGATAATTATAATAACATTTAACCTAAGCATGAGTATTGAGTGAATGATATTTGAGTTTACTTGTACTATGTATTCATTCATATATCATGTTACTGAATAGAACTGTAAGATATATTGTAGTGGCCCACTCCTACAAAGTCAGCTAGGGTTCCTAAATAGGGGATTCTCAAGGCCAAATAAATGTCAGAAGAAACAGAAGACAGGATAGAATCTGGAGGTCTGTCAGGTCATGCCAAAGCAGCAAAACAGCCCAGAGTTTATCTCAGAACTTCCTTATATACAAAAAAGAAAGAAAGAAAGAATTAATGAATGAATGAAAGAAAAAGAACAAAACACAGCACAGCCAGTCAGTCAGTATCTAACCACAAGACCATTCATGTCCTTGCGTGAGCAGCCTTCTCTCCAACATGTGCTTTCTGCTCAGAAGCAGCCTTACTTTCTATCTTGATGTTCCTGACGTTTGTCATCAGCAGTATACTCTCTACTAGAAAGAGTGTTATTTTCTCATGGGCTAAATCAGAAGTCTTTCATGGCCCTCAAGGATATAAGAAAAAGTCGAGCATGCAAACTTGCACCCAAATGACTTCTTTAAGTCAGAAACGACTCAAGATGGAAACTGAGTCATATGTGGGCTCCCACAATATATCAATCAAGAACTTAAACATGAAATTTCTAACGTTCTAGAAGGGAAGAATTTGACACAATCTTGTGGGCATAACAGTTATTTCACTATTTAGGCAATGTAATATAAATTATGCAATTTAAATGTAGGATTAATTTGCACATTCTATTGTTAAGAAACATCAACAGAGGAGCTGGAGAGATGACCCAGTTATCAAGAACACTGGCGGCTCTTCTTGAGGAGCAAGCTTCCATTCCAATCCACAGGGCGTATTGTAACATCTCTATGTACAGTTACAGTGAGTGTATCTGATGCTTTCTTCTGGTCTTCAGAGGCACCAGCCACATGTATGGTATACAGACAAATATCCAGGCAAAATACCCATACACAAAAAAACTTTAAGAAACATCAAGAGAAAAGAAAATTTGTGTTTTCTCATCATAGTTTATCAAATACACGACGTTAGGCTTATGTAGAATCTTTGTATTTGCAAACTTTTAAGGTTGTCCTAGTTAGAGCTTCTAGTACTGTGACAAAACAGTCAGTGTAAGTGAAAAACAGCCTTGGGAAGAAAGGGTTTAATTTCAGCTGAACTCAAAGTAGGAAGTTGGAGGCAGGATCTGAAGCAGAGAATATGAAGTTTTGATCCTCATGACATGCTCAGTAGCTTTCTTATACAATTGAGGACACCTGTTCAGGTTTGGTACCGACCGTGGTGGGCTGGGTCTCCCACATCAATCATTAATCAAGAAAGTGTCTGACAGGCTTGCCTATAGGTTGATTTTATAGGTGTATTTTTTCTCAACTGAGAGTTCTGCTTTCTAAATGACTATAGTTTCTGTCAAGTTGATATAAAAGTAGCCAAACACAGTAGCTGTTTTCAAAATAATAAAAATATTTTGTAGTTTAAACTTCAAACAACATGACACTGAAATATAACATTGAGAATAACACTGACAATACTATTTTCATCTAAAGAACAATAATTATTTAAAGCAACAATTATATGATAAAATTATTATTTCTCCCCAAAACAGTGCCCCTTACTCATCCCGCAGTCAACTTTTAAATCCCCATTAACATTATATCATCCTATGAATATATATTTAGGGATTTTGTGTGAATAACAATAGCTTAGATAATAAAGATTTTAAAAAGAATAGAAGATACAAGAGAAGATGTACCACTCAAATTACTTTCAAATATTGGTAGAAGTGAGATTTTTTATGAATAACTAGATCAAGGTCTATTTCCAAATATATATAATCCTTCTATATACTGAAGATACTTAAAAATTATATAGAAACATCATTGCCCATGTCGTCTCATAAGCATCCCAAACTGGGTCTTCTGCTTATTAATCTACATTGGGCCGTTCACTTTACAGGATCCCAGATGCTGAACTTAGTCTTTGTCCCTTATGACCAAACAATAAAACTGTATGCTGTGAATTGCTAGGGTGGACATGATGACAGTGTTCTGCTACTATGTCCTCCTCCTTCTTCCTCATCATATAATGTTTCTACTGCACCATAAGTTATATAGTCATCTACAGGGTAAATGAGGGCTGGGGAAAAAAACAACCATTGAGACAGAGATTAAGAAAAAAACACTTTCATATGTATTTATTATTCTCGTTTTTTGAGCTAAGTTGTGATGGAACCCCCAGACGTATATGGGCAAGGTAAATAATATATCATGGAGCTATACTTCTATCCTTAAGTCATTTTTGGACAATGGTGTATAGCTGTATCTTAGAATTTTTCTGTCATCTCACCAACTCTCAACCCAACTGTCCTTGGCAGAAGAAATTACTTCAGAGAAAAAGAAAAAGAACAAATGTTTGTTCCTCGTCTTGTAGTGCCGTTCTTCACCTTTGCCACAGCCCTCCCTAATGGGTAAGCTCCACACTGATGTTTTCCATATGGCTAAAACTTAGTCACTATAAACTTTACTGTGTAAATGGCTTCCAGATGTGTGTTCAGTGTTTTCCCTATTCTTGCAACACCCTCTAACATTTTCTCTCCAAGTTCATGCGTTCTTAATTTTGCTCTAAGTTTGCTGAGTTCACTTTGTGCTGCATGAATGCATATGTAACATTGTAAGAGAACTTTAAGCCTCTCAGGGGTTCATCTCTGAAAAAAACTGGCATCCTCTCCTCCAGTAGCCAGTAATTGCCAATAGCCCCTCAGCTAT
>LOEQ01001098.1:277330-292206 GCA_001685075.1 Bramus lutescens | reverse complement strand
TACTGGCTACTTGATAAGCTCTTTGCCATCCATATGCAAGTCCTGTACATTGCTGGTGCGGGAGAATTATCTGTATTCTGTCAATCATTTATTTTAATAAAACACCGATTGGCCAGGCAGGAAGTTTAGGTGAGACAACCAGACAGAAAGTAGAGGTGGAGCAATGAGAACAGGAGAATGCTGGAAAGGAGGACGTCCATTCCTCCCAGTCCAGCCCAGATCACCAAGAAGCGGGATGTGATCTACCCCACTGAAAAAGGTACTGAGCCACATGGCTAACAGATCAGAATAATGGGTTANTACTGGCTACTTGATAAGCTCTTTGCCATCCATATGCAAGTCCTGTACATTGCTGGTGCGGGAGAATTATCTGTATTCTGTCAATCATTTATTTTAATAAAACACCGATTGGCCAGGCAGGAAGTTTAGGTGAGACAACCAGACAGAAAGTAGAGGTGGAGCAATGAGAACAGGAGAATGCTGGAAAGGAGGACGTCCATTCCTCCCAGTCCAGCCCAGATCACCAAGAAGCGGGATGTGATCTACCCCACTGAAAAAGGTACTGAGCCACATGGCTAACAGATCAGAATAATGGGTTAATATAAGTTATAAGAGCTAATAAGTAACCTGAGCTAATGGGCCAATTAGTTTATAATCTTTTGGAGATCTCCGTGCGATTTTCTTTGGGGCTTGCCTGCTGTGGGGAACTGGGCAGGACATAAATCCCAATAAGCAGGCCCGTCGTGTTACACATTGTGACACAGAAACTGTGCTATATACTAAATATAGCACTCTCTGGCATAACTACTCCTTTTTCAGTGACAGTGACCTAAGTTTGTAAGAAATGTGGGAGGAAAACAATGACATCCTGTGTTAGTTGATTTTCTATTGCTATGATAAGCCAGATGACAAAGGTGTAGTAAAACACATATGACCAAGAATACATATTTAAAAAAAGCATTTAATTAAGCTTACATTTTCATGGGGTTAGAGTCCATGATGGCAGAGAGAAGCCATGTCATTAAGAATAACTGGGAGCTCACATTTCAAAACTTCATTCAGGAGGCAAAGAACTTATTTTTAATGGCAAGTGTCTTTTAAAACATCAGTGTGTACCCCAAGTGACACCTCCTCCAGCAATCCAATACTTTGTAATCCTTTGCAAACAGTTCAAAAAACTGTGGATTGCATTTTCAAACATTTGGGCCTGTGGGAGCAATTCTAACTCAAACTAACACAGATTAGTTTGTTGGAAGGTTAATTTTCTCTGTGTAATGTGCACTGTGGCACTTGTCATTTTGATTTAACACCTCAATAAAAGCAAATTTTAAAATGTAGAATTAAACTTCTAATGTTTGTTATCTTTTATTTTTCACCTCAAAATAAAATACCATGCTTGCAGACATTAGTTTAAAAATAATAGATGAAAGTTCATATTTATAAAATATAATAGAAACCATTTGACCATTAGTTAGCATTGAGGGCTATAATTAATACACTGGAGAGATAAAGTCCATTTTTGAGAGAAAACAACTAAGCCAGCGCATCTTATCTCTAATACAGCTAGGTGCACAGCATTTAGTGAGCTAAAAATTCTTTGTTATTTGTTTCAGATTTTTTTTTTCCCTCAATGGATTTTTAACAGAGTATGAAGACTCAGTTTTAGATGAGTACAAATTTTCAAGTGGCGCTAAAAGGTCACTTTTCTATCATTTAAGACATTTGAAGGAGAATGTGCCAATTAAAATAAGATGGCTCTGACTTTTAGTCAGAATCATTCTGTGGCTCATCCAGGAAATTGTAGGGAACATAATTAGCCAAGGAAGTGTCCATTTCTATGAAACATTCAGTGGAAGTCCAAAAGCAAGGAAGGACTTCACAGAAATGTCCTTCACTGTTAGTTATTATGAGACAGACACATTAGTTGGGAGTTTATTCAAGAGCCTTGCTGAACTACCTTCTGATATACTTATTAACCTATCCCATTGTGCAATTGATGGCATTTAATGTGGTCCTTCAATAGTTTCTGTTTTTTCTTTTTTTCTTTTTCCTTTTTTCTTTCTTTCTTCTTCTTTTTTTTGTTTTTCATACAGGAAAAAAAGTCTGACTGACTTATCTTTTTGCCTTTCAAATTTTAATTTTTGTCTTATTAAATAAAAGACTAAATGAAACTCTCATATATGAAGCAATTTACCATGCTAAAATAGTTGTAAAAGTTAAGTAAAATGATGTAATACCTTTATATATGTTTTAAATGTCATAATGTTGTATGGTCCTTAATTATCTCAGTAAGTATATATCGTTGGAAATCTTATAATTGCCACAAACATTACAAATTTAATTAGATTTTTTTGAAAAGAAAATGTTGCAAAAATAGAATTCTAAATAAAAAGCGATAGGATATAATGAACAAATGTTGTAATTTTTGACAGTTAACTAGTGTAAATATTAACATATTTTTGAATACTTTTTACACAAGTAGGCACATTTACATAGATTTTATTCTTTTGATATTTCTCATGGGCACAGTAATATTATAGCTTGTTTTACTAATGGGCACAAATTAAAATTTATGATAACTTTATTTAAATTCCTAACTTCAGCCTACACAATTTATTGTATGATATATATAGAAATAAAAAATCTCATTAAGAAATGTATGATTTATTTTACTTATATACAATAAAATACACTAAATCATATCATTTTAAAATGTTTTAAATTTTAAACTTACCTGTTTTTCCTTCATCTCAGAATGTTCATTGCCTGAAAATAGATTGCTTTGCTAAGTGTCTGTTTGACTAGACCTTGGCTGCTTTCCTTAGCTTTTCACACACATTAATTGGCAATGATATTAACTTTGCTTCTTGATGAAAGAACAGGGTTTGGATAACCATTTCTCTAGACATCATTTGAATCAGCCTTTCAAGAACCAGATGACTCTGGATAGGTTTATGCTTTCTCTCCCAGCTTCTGGAGCACAGAAGGCCTAATAGTAGAAAGAAGGAGGTAAAACAAGCCACCTGGGGAGCAATGCCATTTGTTAGGTCTATGTAGTAGTTACAGCCTGAGTAATTGCAGGGTGCTTGCTTTGGGAGCAATTCAATTTCCTCTCTCTTGAGTCCTGCAACAAGCAATAGATCAGCCTAGCCCCCAATGAAAGACCTCATGTTCCACAGTCCTACACACGGCAAGGGAAGCAAAAATGATCAAAGTGAGGAATCAATCTCTTTTATGGCCTCCATTGGAAAACCAAAGTAACATCAAACAGTGCAAGACTCAGTGACCTACCTTGGGAGAAATGCAAGTGTATCAGTTCTCCGAAGCATGTAAGCAGCTCAATGGGCCTTTATTTGAGTGATACAAGACTTGTAACGAGACTACTGGGAGCAAGGTGTCTCTTCCAAAAGTGCGCTGTTTTCTGTCATTATCATCTAGCTTGGGCTGTGTAAGCAGGCTATTGCACTCTATTCTCCTTGTGATGGATTTCTAAAGGATGGTTACTGAGTTATTAATTCTTTACTTTTTTGTTATTGTTTCTAAAGTGCCAGTATCTTTTTAGGTAAAAGATAGTCTCCTTTAAAGGAATTCCATTTTCTTAAAGAAATTCAGTTTATCCAGTAATAAGCCTTTAGTGAAGCTTAACCGAAGTTGTGCTTTCCAAATTGACCTTCTTTTAGAGATTTTCTGTGAGGCAAGTGTTTAGTGTGAAGCACTAAGATACCCAATCAAGAAACCATAGGAGTAAAATATAGAAAAGAGGGAAAACGATTTAATCTTAAATTGGTCCCATTGATTGCGTTTTTTTCTATTTTGTAATATACTTTATGAAAGATTCGGCTCTCTGAATATAATTACATTGTGATGATTGCAAATGAAAATATGACAGGGAAATGGAAAGCCCTGGAAAATCACAGAGAAATGCCTTTTCATCGCTCATCTACTCAAAGGCATGATTGAGGCCAAGTGAAAGGTTAACTGACTGCTCCATCGAGACCATTAGTGAACATTAGGCAGCATTTGATGAGACAAAGGGCAGTGCCGCCTGAATTAAGGGAGGGAATCTCAGGGGCCCCAGAAGCCAAGAACAGCGCGCACACAGGTTTTGACAACACATGGCACCCGTAAATGTGTTTTCTTTTATATTTGTATGAAATAGTTTAATTTTTACTTAGAAAAGAATTACACACATATTAGGCTTGGGAATGGTAAATATGGAGGGTGGAAATAGTTCCCAAAGCATTAAAAATTCTGTTGAACAATTATCTCCAATTATCGGGGATATCAAGTACTGGTGTTACCATTATCTTGCTCATAGCATTTACAGTCTCCAATACTAGAAAATGTGGAAATTTCAAGGCAGATGAGTCAGGGAAGTAATGTAGTTTCAATCTATGCATGTGACACTTCTTTGTCCTTGGTAAAATAAAAAAGCATTCCACTGAAAGATTTTTATTATGCATGATCTTTTATTATTTTACAAGAGCTTGGAGCACCCTAGCTTTTAAAAATGCATTGTTATCAGGACATTTTTCATTAGTGAATATTCAGTGCAAAAAAAAGGCTGACCTAGTAAACTGACTCTTCATCTACTGTTTTGTAAAGATATTTCAGAAAAGAACAAGAGCTCCTTTTTCTCTGGGGGCTTCACAATGAGGCTTTCACAGTAAGCCAGCATAGTAACTGTAAAAATAAGCAGTACATATTGTGAAGGGCCAGTAGGTGCTATATACTCATATTTCATATTACAATAGTGGATATGATGCCAATATAATAAAAAGAAAATGGCATATCTGTACCTCCCAAAAGTTCAACTAGATATAATTCATTGTTAACAAAACTAAGGCAGTTTACATGCATTTGGTCAAAAGAGTTATACATGTCCATTAATATGCATGACATTTTGTGTTCATTTATATCTAATTATTTTCACTTATATCACATATACACACAAAAATGTAAATGATAATTATTTCTAAAAGTTTGAGACTACTTTTGCTAAAAAACTTTCTATTAATATTATTTGTCTTTAACTAGACTTAAACAATGATAAAAATTAATGCTTATAACTCCATTTGAATATTGAAATGGATAGTATTAATATTGCAAGTATCAGCAACAATAGTCCAATGGATTACTTTTGAGATTATTCTTGAGTATTAGAAAATTTCAAACTTATTAACACTTATTTTGAAGCTATATAGAAAGAAACAAAAATTATTAAAGAAGGAAGTGTTATAATATTGACAAGGATAATAATTAGCATTTATTTAGTATATGTAAACTTGGGAACTATTTTCAACCATATCATATGCAGTAACTTATTAATTCTGTAACTTACATATAACAATAGCTGCAACTACTACAATTTTCATTTTCCTAGTTATAAAACATGAAGATTGTTAATAAAAAGCTCAATATAAGACAGTTCTGTGCATTGGTGTGAAGGTGTCCAATCCCATGGAACTTGAGTTACAGTTGTGAGCTGCCATGCAGGTGCTGGGAATTGAACCTGGTTGCTCTGAAAAAGCAATCAGTGCTTTTAACCACTCAGCCATCTCTCTACACTCCTCCACTGCTGGTAAGAATGCAAACTTGTACAGTCACTTTGAAAATGAGTATGGGGGTTGTTAGAAAATTGGAAACCAATCTATATCAAGACCCAGTAATACCACTCTTGGGCATATACCTAAAGGATGCCCAACCATATCACAAGGACACTTGCTCAACTATATTCACAGCAGCATTATTCATAATAACCAGAACCTGGAAACAGCCTACATGTCCTCAACTGAAGAATGGATAAAGAAAACTTGGCATATATACACAATGGAATATTACTCAGCAGGAAAAAAGTCATGAAATTTTCAGGCAAATGGACAGAAACAGAAAAAAAAATCATCCTGAGTGAGATAACCCAGATGCAGAAAGACAAACATGGTATGTAGTCACTCATAAGTAGATAATATATACAGGAATATATGTAGAGGAAATAGATGAAATGTCCTGGGTAAACAGGAGATGGGGGCAAGTAGAGAGGAGGAAATAGGAGGGGGATGGGATCGTGAGGGACCAGGATAGTCGAGTTTGGGGCAAGAAGAGGGGGGCAGAGTAATGAAAGAGATATCTTGATAGAGGGGGCCATTTTGGGGGTTAGGGAGAAACCTGATGCCAGGTAAACTTTCAGGGAGGCACAAAGATGGCCTCAGCTAAGACTCCTAGCAATAATAGAGAGGGTGCCTGAATTGTCCTTCTCTTGTAATCAGATTGGTGACTATCATAATTGTCATCATAGAAGCTTCATCCATTACCAGATGGAATTAAATGCAAAGATCCACATCAAAACACTGGACTGAGTTCTGGAAATCCAGTTGAAGAGAGAGTGGAGGGATTATGTGAGCAAGTGGGGAGGGTCAAGATCATGATGGGAAAACCCACAGAGACAGCTGATCTGAGTTTTGGGGAGCTCAGAGGCCCTGGATGCACAGCTGGGGAGCAGGCATGGGACTGATCTATATACCTGGAAGACTGTTGTGTAGCTTTGTCTTCTGTGGGGCCTCTACCAGTGGGACCAGGATGCATGAGCTGGTTCTTTGGAACCTATTCTCTATGGTTTGATGCCTTCTTAAGCCTTGATGCAGAGGTGAGGAGCTTGGTCTTGCCTCAACTTGATATGTCATGCTTTGTTGACTCCCAGAGGAGACCCTACCTCATTTGAGTAGAGATGGCAGAGGATTGAATAGGGTTGTAGAAGGGAATTAGGGGAGAAATTGGAGGAGAGAAGGGATGGGAAACTGTGGTTGGTATGTAAAATTAAATAAAGAAGTAAAGGTATTTCTGTAGTGTCATGTTTGCATGATCTCGGGATTTATTTTTTATCTCATTGCAGATATGATAAACAATCTGACCCATACGTGAATAGATAAATGTAAAGTGTGAAGTCAAAATGTCTTAGGTTGACTCAAAATGTTTCATAACATTATAAAAAAGTCATAATATAAAATTATAACACTAGAGGTATTGGGCTAAAAGTTAACTGTAGATCACTTGTTTGGTAGATATAAGAAATGTTCTTTAAGATAGAACTGAAATACAGCGATGTCAATAACACCAAGAATCTGAGACTAGGTAGGTCATGGGCCCTAAAGGAGAACTTATATTATTTTGATAAATGGACATAGGATTAAAATGACTCCTAAATGACTTACTGTTGTATCCATAGATTAGTGCATCATTCACCAGTTGTCAGAGAAGCTTACCCTTATAGTAGATGGTAATTAACAGAGACCCTCAACTGGTCAACACACAGATAACAAGAAATTTCAGTGTTCAGTCCCAAATGGGATGTCTAAAGCACCCATTTTCCTTCAGTTTCTGGAATCTATATGAAAAGGGTAAAGAAAGATTATAAGAGCCAGAATTACTGAATAACATAAAGGAAATAAGGTTTTCCACATGTAAAGGGAAGGATGTACATAGAAACTCACAGCAATTTGGATAGTATGTAAGATAATGAAGCATGATCAAATCAGACAAAAGTCACAGTGGGTGGCATGAAATAAAAATGTAATCTATGGGACTATTAGCATTTGATTGATACTGGGAAAGGGATGTCAGTTTTCTCTAATGTTATGATCTCTGATATATTGTCTACATGTCAGAACAGTCCTTAAATCCTGCAGTAGTCAACTAACAGAACCTGGACTTAATTAAAGAAAGGGAGTCAGAGCAGAAGAGGGAAAAATATAAAATTGTTGTATTTGAGAGGGAGGGAGGTAATGAGATATGCCCTGGTTGATTTTTTTATTGAAAACTGATTTTTTTCTCATAATACATTCAGATTGCTGTTTCCCCCACACTCGACTTCTCCCTGTTTCTCCATTCCCCTCTCATATGTATCCACCCCCTATTTTCTCTCATTAGAAAACAAATAACCTTCAAAGGATAAGAATAACATAAAATATAATAAAATAAGATAAACAAAAACTAACACATTAGAATAGCCAAAACAGACATAAGAAAGGAATAACATCTGACAAAAGGCACAAGGAACAACTACCCACTCGCTTATACACTAAGGAATCCAATAAAAACATTAAACTGGAAGCCATAAAACATTTGCCAAGGACCTGAAGGGTAAAAAAAAAATAGAAAAGAAAATAAATTTAGATAGATAAAGTAAATTAAAATAAACAATAATAAGACAAACTAAAAATTAAAAGGAGTCCTGACTTAACATGGAACCTCCAAAAATGTCTTCTGTTGGCCATCAAGTGTTGGTTGTGCAGCCTACTTTTAAGGATTTGTTTCCCCAGTGAGACTCCTTGGAGGAAGCAAAATTTTCATTTGCAAGTGGCGATCAACTGGAGATTGCTGCTGGGTTAGTGATGGGGCTTTGTGTCCTCACCTCCTTTTAGCTCTAAGGCCCGCCCCCATTTGGTGCAGACATGTACAAGTCCTGTGCATGCTGCCTCAGTCCCTTTATTCATATGTCCATTGATCATGTTCATTTCCACCTTGCTCTCTTGGTTTCCTCCATTCCTCCATTCCCTCTGGCCCTTAACAATATTTTTTTTACTCCTCTTCTGCACAGTTCCCTAAGCCCTCAGGGAGGGGTTTGATCAATACATCCCACTTACAGCAGACTATTCGGTGTCTCTCTGTCTCTGCAAACTGTCTGGCTGCTGGTCTCTGTATTTGTTCCCAACTGCTGCAGGAGGAAGCCTCTCTGATGGTGGCAGAATATGGCACTGATGTATAAGTAAAGCAGAATGTCATTAGGAGTCAGAAAACACAGTTTTTTGATTGTTTATTTTACAGAAGCTTGAACAAATGTACTCTTCATGGTTGGTTACCGCTATTTTCAGAACTCAGTTTTTCAAACCTAAATACCACTTCCAGGTGTGGAATACCTATCTAGTATCAGTATCAGCGACTATTGCCATTGATTGCTCTTGAGTATTGTAGTTATTAAATTTTTGTTGCTATGACAGATGAAATACCATGACTAAGAGGAAAATATAAAAATATTTTATTTTGTCTCCAAGTTCTGGAATCCATAATGTTGGAGGAGGAATGTAATTATTAGGATGGAGCAAAACTTGTGAAATCACAACACAGAGGAAGCAGAAAAGGGTAAATTATAAGAGGAATGAGGCTATAAATTTTCAAATTCAGACACTGATGACAGACTTCTTCCAGCAATGCTTCATATTCAATCTGAAAACATCATAACTTTCACAGCCACCACCAACAGAAAACCAAGTATTCAAATACATGCACCTGTGGAATACCACCACAGGTGTCTATGAGAACACCAGAGTATGAACCTGAGATAAAGACACCAAACATTCTGAATATAGTAGATGAACTAAGCTGGAATTGAGTTTAATGCTTTGCCCACTGCTGGTGACTGTTCACTGAAACCAAAGGTCGGAAGAAAAGTCATCATTAATCACATCCAGCTGTAGACCTTGCAATACTTTGGTACTCAACCACTTGGCAAGATATGTGACTGGTAGTTGCAACAGTTGCATGAATATTCTGTCATAATCAATTGCTTTCTTATTAGATATGAGGCTTGTTCCATGGGAAGAAAGACATGCTTGTCACTGTAGAACTGACCAAAATCTAGTGGCTAAGGAGTTCACATGACAAATAAGGAATCTACTACTAAACTACCTTCTAGATATTTATATTTATTCATATTTCTAGACTATAACAACTCTCTGCCTTGGTCAGAGAATCATCATTTAGCAGTTACTCAACTTTTGAGAGCTGGGAACTACTTAGGCCATGCATATCTCTTCCTACAATGCCCAGGGAAAAACACAAAGGTGGAAATATTGTGGGAATCAAAGGATAAACGGAACTCTGGTGGATTATAGCAACATGCATATTAAAGGGTTATTTGTAGTGATAAGGGAGAGCAGGCCTGCTTTTCGTCCAGCCCATCTCCTGCACGGCTAGCTTAACCCCGAAATAACAACACACAAATTGTATTCGTTTAAACACTGCCTGGCCCATTNTTTATTAACCAATGAAAGTAACACATAGACAAATGACCCTCCTACATCAGTTATTGTTACAATAAACACACAGTACTACATTCATGGGGCCTGAAAAATATAAAAGGACCAGATAAACGAGTAGAAATCAAAAACTAAAACCGGCCATTCAACAAACCAAACAAAGTTGAGGGAAATTGAGGCATGAGGATAAGAAGGACACTGCATCAGAACGAAAGGGATGGTCAATGGGAACAGCAAGGGAATGAGAGATGGTATTAGAGGCTGAGTAGAATCCCAGTGTGCTGAATACAAATATAATATTATAAAATTAATAGAAATATATAGGAGACAAAAGACTATTTTTTCTCTCACTAAGGCAAATATATTTACAATATATTACCATAGAAAGGTATTTGCAAATAACTGAAACTGAACAAACCTGTTGTTTCCACTTGGTTATAATTACATATATTATATACTTTTGATTGTATTTTCAAACTGCAATTTTGTAGATATTTTATAAATACAAATTCTGCTTCCTAAAATTATGTAAATACTTTTTTTATAAAACTGTTTTTAAATACATAGCTCTTATGTTCTCTTCTAATAATCTTGGGTCATGTGTATTTGCTGAAATGATTAGTTACTTTCTTTGTTTCCAGAGCTATCAGATATTCAAAGAAAGACAACAGAATCTTTTCTCTTGAATAAAGACAGAGTATGTGTGAATGAAAATGTCACAAATCAGAATGACGCCTCTGTGTTAGCGATCAATTTACTGTTCATTTGTTCTTCAGGTTACATATTTCCTGACCCCTTTTTCCTAGCGGTCATATTTTTTCTATAGCGGTAGGTCTCTATGTCCATTGGTTTGACAGGAACTTCATCAACATTTTCTCATATATAGTAGATCAGTATATTAGCTATAATTTTGAAATAAAGGAAAAGAAATTTTATGCAAAGTGTGCTGTACTTGTTTTTCTCTTAGACTTTAGACACGCTATCCGAGAGTTTATATGGGTTCCTTCCTAAAGTGACTTAATTCTTATTTTCTTAAGTCTTTTAAAAATGTTATCAGTATGGTTGTTTTGCTTGCATGTATGTCTCTGCATCATGTTAATGTGGTGTTTATGGAGACCAGAAAGTGTCATCAAATCTCCTTGGAGCTGGAATTAGACAGTCATTAGTCATCATGTGAGGACTGGGAATGGGACAAAGGTCCTCTACAAGAGCGGTCAGCTGCTCTGAAATGCAACCCTTCAAAAAATTACCTTTTCCTTCCGAAGTCCATCAATTCAATGGAGTCAATAGCTACTTAAGATCCTTTACTGAGTGAGGAGTCATTTTGGCAAAACAAAAAAACGTTTTTGTTTCTAGCTTGAGTCCTATGTATAACTGGAGGGAAGACTGACAGGGCTTAGAGGAGGGATACTGTGTTTAAAGAGGTATAACTGTGTTAGCCTCAGTTTTTTTAGATTGCATGTGTTATTTTCCATGTTATATGGAAATAACCACCTTCATTATCCTGGTTATGTATTTGGCTTGGCAGACATAGGTGAAGACATAATAGACACTAGAAGAAAACAGTGAATATTCTGTAAGTGTGGATCAAGTACTTAAGCAGGTTACATCTAGAAAGAACTGACTGTTGGGCAGGCAAAAACAGAATGTAAACCACTGATAGTGGTTGACTTCTTGTCAAGATTTAAAGAGAAGGGCTAAGATCCACACCAGATGCCTCAACTCCTGGCTCTCCAAAACAAGAGGAAAAGATCATGTCTAGCCAACTGACTAGTGAATTATGTAAATGGTACAGTTACCATTTCCTGCAGTGAATATTTCAACTTCACGGGTATTTATATGATATACATATTCTTGTACTTAACCAAATGAAATTCTGGATCAAATTAGCTTGCTGTGAAAAGGTCAAGGGAGAAGTAGACCCCATGCCTGCTTAACCCTTCTACAGCTGCTGCTCTTCAGCTTGGATTAGAGTTATTCTTCCTTTGTAGCTTGTTATAATGAAACTCTTGATTGTTTGATCTATTACTATGTTCTCTCTGATTCCTCCTAAGTGAACACTGTGAATGGAAAATGCTGCTGGAGACCTCCCATGAGCAACACTATGCATTCTCCCTCATATTTACCATCTCTTTCATTAGGGTGAGTTGAAATTTAAAACTGAAAAGTTTGCTTCTTCAAATTTAGTTTTCAGTAAACCCATACCATTTTCTCTGCCTCACTCATTCGCTCATGATTCAGGTCTACCAATCTACACTGATACCTTCAAAGTGAGAGCAATTCTGAATTTTTCAAATTTCTCTAGAACACACAGAAACTTTCCTTTAAAGTCTAAGATTTATATAGAAGGAATATTGCTATTGTGTTGGTCCTGAAGTTTATAGCCTTGCATGTGTCAAGACAGGTGTCTTTATTCTGTTTCAAATTGTTATTTTATTTTCTCAAGTCCCTAAACAAGGGTTATTGCTGAGCAACATGAAAGGGAGGCTTAATTTCTCAGTCCCTTAGAACACATTCCCAAGTTTCTGTAGCAGCCCAAAGCCAAAGTCATTTGGGAGTACAGGGCACACAGCCACACAATCAGAGGTTTATAGGAGACAGGATCATGGGAGACATGCTGCTTCATGCTGATGCAATGTGCTTTATGAAACACACTTTGCTTGCAAATAGTTTCAGTGATAACAAATGCAGACAACTAATGAATAGAAAGAGTGGTAAGTGAAAAATATGTAGATCCTTTTCACAATTAGGTGATAATGGGGTATTCATGGCAACCAAGAAAATGCAGTGTCTCTTGGCACATGAAGTCAGTGTGAAAAGTGGTGAGTAGGATTCAAGAGGAATTGAAAGGAAGGGAATAGAGTTGGTTTGATTAAACACATTATATGCATATAAAAACACTCAAACAAGAAGAAGCTTTGAAAATCTATATAAAAATAAGAAAAGAATATTTAAATAGTATGAAAACAGAGTGTAATTAAAAGCAGGCTCTTCTTGAAGCAAATTCTTTGGACTATTATGTTTGACATTTCTGCGGCACAGCATCAGAGTCCAGTGAAAATCCAAGTCCCCATTGTGGGATTTCTTTTGGCCTCCTCTGGGAACATTCCCATAGAGCAATCCTTACTTCCATACCCACTTATTTATATATGTATAAAATGTATGTGAATTGGAAAATTTGTAGAAAATGTGCATATATAATTACAAAATGTTTAAATTCATTTCCAGATCTGAATATGCTTTTATTTAGAGCAGTCCCAATCCACACCCCAAGATTAGATCTGACTTAGAGGTTTCCAATCTCTGACTTTACATTTTAATATTATTGATACTTAGAGATCATTTATTCTAGTTTGAATGAAAATAATATGCATGAAATAAACTAAAAAGTTTGCCTGGCAATGACTGGAATTTATTGGATTTGAGACACATTTGTTTATGATGATAAAGAGCATCTGTATGCTCAGGTTGGTGCAGATGGATTCAGTGAAGAAATTAGCAGATGACACTGTTCAAAGTAGGAGTCAAAATTTAACATCTTAAAAATAATGGTTTTCTCTTCTCATAAGCAAAAAGAAAGGAGAAGGGAAGTGGGGATGAGAACTTGAGGGAATAGGATGGTTGAGAAGGGAGAAGGACAGAAACAACGATCAATGAAAGAGATATCTTGATTGAGGGAGCCATTATGGGGCTAACAAGAAATCTGGCACTAGAGAAATTCCCAGGAATCCACAAGGATGACCTGAGCTAAGACCCTAAACAGTAGTGGAGAGGGTGGTTGAACTGGCCTTGCCCAGTAGTCAGATTAATGACAACCTTAATTATCATCATAGAAACTTCATACAGCAAATGGTAGAAGCAGAAACAGATTTATTTTCAAATGTATTCTATTTAATTATGTGTCCTGTATGTCTGTGAGTTTATGCATGTGATGGCAGGTAACAGTCCTGCTGAGACCAGTGTTTTCAGACCCTCGGGAGATGGAGCTAAGGCAGTTAGTTAGAGCTGCCTGTTCAAAGTACAGGCTAAACTCAGGCCTGTGGAACAGTAGCAAGTGTCAACTTCCGAGTCATTGCTTCAGCGCACAATTTCAATATCATATACAGTCTTAATCACATTATAAGAATCAAATATAAATTGAAATATTCATCTTTGAAGAGGAAAATAATAGAGATTGATCATCAATCTTCTAAGAACATGCATGAACCAAAATATTTAAGAAAATTAAAAAAATGATTGCAGAAAGAAGTGTTATTTCTCAAGGTACATTTTCTTTAAGTGACATCTCCAGGTAAGAACAAGAATAAGCTTTAGTGAAAGAGGCTCAAAATTAAATAAAAAAGGTCAAATTTTGGTAAAGATTACAAAATTGCCAATCACCATATTTTATCCTCTAATGTAAAAGTTTATAATATTTTCTTAAAATTATTCTAAACTATATTGCTCTATTTGCCATCATTTTCTATTATATAAGCATTAAGTAGTTTATGGAGCACTTGCTCTCCCATTATCATCCCTTATCTCTAACAGTAAAAACAATCTATCACAGAAGAACATTAGTGGTTATAAATGGCCTCACTAAATTTAGGTATGTAATCAAGTTTTATAGCTCCTTTTAAATTTTATTGTCATGCTATGTATAACATTTCAAACTATGCTATTTACTCAAAAAATATTCAGAAAGTTGATAAAAACCTTAATTGTGCTTTATTAGACACATAACTTTATAGGTAGAGTGGTGTCTAGAACAGGTATGTATATTCATGGTATTGGATGTGGTAAAAGGAGAAGGGAGAAGAGAGGAGAGGAGAGGAGAGGAGAGGAGAGGAGAGGAGAGGAGAGGAG